>JAODAL010009819.1:0-108520 GCA_025379985.1 Phyllomedusa bahiana
CCCCTTAAAAGGGGGATTTCTCTCATCCCTAATCACTCTTATAATATCGCAGCAGTACTTGAACCGATCTCTTGTTATGGAATTCTCCAGAGTCTCACCGATGGTCTCTCCTTGAAACAGCTTCAACTGCCTCTGGCTCGTTAAAAATTATTTAATTGCACCCTTTGGGGGGACTTCTATGCCCCAATTTGATTTTCCTACCCTTAATCAAGTGGCTACAATATGGAAGAAATATATTGTTCCCCTCCACTTGACCCATACAAGTAAAAATACTTGTTCAATAACTACTCTTTACGCAGAGTCTCCACATCTTCCTCTTCCCGTCTGGATAAGTAGAGGAGTTCTCACTATAGGAGATCTTTACTCAAACAATGTGCTTAAATCCTTTGCAGACTTGAAAACGCAATTTAATCTTCCTAATAACCAATTTTATGCTTACCTCCAAATAAGACATACACTTCAGAAATGGAACTTCCCGGACGGTCCTACCCTACCCACCCAATTTCATAAATTCCTGACACAACAGCGAGGTTATGAACGAGTTTTGTCTCTTATCTATTCTTCAATGAAGACCAATTACACAAAATCAAAACCTGGTTATGTCATTAAATGGTAGGTAGATTTTTGTAAAAGTTTATCAGATGAAGAATGGATACTTTAAGCAAATGTGTACAGGAAAAACTCAAGGTGTATTAATCATGTGGAATTAATGAGAAAAATACACCTACGGTGGTATTTGACCCCATGTAGACTAGCGCACATGACTCCTGGGCTCCCTGATCTTTGCTGGAGACTATGTGGTTTCAGAGGCTCACTATTCCACATGTGGTGGGGGTGCCCAGTAGTATATAGATTATGGAAGGAGGTGGAAAAATTACGAAATGAAATATTTCAAACTCCTATTACTCTTACCCCCCGAGATGGCAATACTTGATCTTTCATATGACCTCTTTCCGATACCTTTTCACACAATACACTTTCACGTTCTGTTAGTCACTAGATCAACAATAGCCTCACATTGGAAAACCCCCTCCCCTCTTCTTCTCAGAGATGTCATCTCCAGAATAAATACTCAATTTCAC
The DNA here is from genome assembly GCA_025379985.1 of Phyllomedusa bahiana. Taxonomy (NCBI): domain Eukaryota; kingdom Metazoa; phylum Chordata; class Amphibia; order Anura; family Hylidae; genus Phyllomedusa; species Phyllomedusa bahiana. Next base: position 1,083 of record JAODAL010009819.1, read on the forward strand.
TCTGAGACCTGCTTGGCAATCCCACCGCATCTGGTTACTAAGTTAAAATCTAGGTGGTCTTATTGGTCCTCCTCCAGACTTGTTTTGTAGGTTTCCATGGATAAACATAATTAACGGGTTCACGTACCTACACTATATACAACCTTTTGAATACTATTAATATATACAGTACCTCATATATTGATTTGGATCATAATGTGTTTTATTGACCCATTGACTTCTGTGCTGACATGATACTATGACCTGTGAGTTGTTTATTTGGCAAGGCTTGTTATATTCTTTGTCAAGTTTATATGTTCTTCTTTGAGTTCATATGTATAAGCTCAATTCAGGAAGCTTTATTGTTTGTATGTATCTGCTTGCACTATTGAGAAAAAAACAATAAACATCTATTGTGTTATAAAAAAAAAGAGTGGTTTGAACACTTTTGTATTAATCTTAAATATAATTTTTCCACATTTTGGAAGTAGGCTTAATTTACTGATAGGATTGTTGTAAACCTGGGTTTACATCTAGAATAAGTTGGACAAATACAAGTATGTGTGGTTGAAAGAACAAAAAGTAAAATGATTCAGTGAGCACACTATTACAGAAGCTAAGAAGGTTGTGTTCTGTCTATAAGACTTTTCTCCAGGATATTAATAGGCATAGGAACCACAAATAACCATATATTTCCTATTCGACAGTGAAAGTGTAGTATTGAAATTACTGTATGCCTTTTCTTCCTTGTACTACATCAATAAAATTGTAAATAGAAATTGCTGATCATTTATTACCTATTAAATTTCAGAGAAGTAAACAAATGAGAATTGAGAAGTGTTTATGAACACTTTTACCTTATAAGGTCTAGTTATAATTTATTTAGTTTACGATAACTGTGGTCACTTTAAAGGTGTATTCCTAATATACACATGGAGGGCATGTTGATAGGATTTACCATCAATGCGTGATAGGTGCAGTACCACCTCCGGGACCCCCACCGATCTCGCAAACAGGACCCCGAACGTCTCTGTTTTAAAGTGGGTCTCTCTGGTAATGAGGCCAATTCTCAAGATGGGTGTTGGATGCAGAGGAGGAACCCACAACTATCACACATTGATGACACATCTTATTACTATAGAAATTGTAGAAGCGGATATCAGCATAAAAATCTTCTTTAATATCGAATCCGGAGTACAAAAAGGTGCAACGTTTCGGCTCAAGAGTAAGTGGTAGAGCCTTTTTCAAACATTGAAAAAGGCTCTACCACTTACTCTTGAGCCGAAACGTTGCACTTTTTTGTACTCCGGATTCGATATTAAGAAGATTTTTATGCTGACATCCGCTTCTACAATTTCTTTGGATCTTGCTGGTGGGAGTCATTTTTTACTTTATACATCCTATTACTATGTCATCAATGTGTATGATGAGAATACACTTGTAAACTCCAAGACTAACTGTATTGTTTTCAAATTCACAAGAGTTTAAAAAACTGGAGTATCAGCCTAAACTTGTCTGTGGCAGGGAACTGTAGTATGTTTAAAGATACTTTAGATACTATTTTATATAGTATTTCATATAATTTTATCCTGTTTTCAAATTAATTTGGAAAAAAAAATATGTGAAAAAATTAAACAAAGTAAAGTGGAACACAAATATAATATATACCAAACTAGATCAAAAATCAAATCAAAGCAAAAATTAAATTGTACAAATGTAAACTTAATAAATAAGAAGCACCCTCCAGCACTGGAATCCATGCATAAACAGTGCAATCCACGGGCTATAGCTAAAAAATGGCCAGTAGCCAAATCAATAGTAAAACAAATGAAAAACTGCAATACGTATCAATTAAAATAAAAGAGCAATACAACAAGATGTTATCCTTTATTACACATAACTGCAAGAGATGTACTGTGCAGGTATTTCTTTTCTCTAGCACTGCATCATGGGTATGCTTCTTCCTCTTCTGCTTCCTGTCTTGGCTCTGTTTGATTGACCCATGGCTCTCTTGCTTTTACTACTCAGTGGCATCAGGTTAATAAGACAATCAGAACCTGAAGTTGGCACCAGGTTTGATGTCCCATGACTTTCTTGCTAATTTTGGTTGACTCTTTGTCCTGGCTTTCATTCCCGGTGCTACTGATTCCTGTTCTGATGTCTGACTAACGCTGATTCTGACCCTGGCCATGTTCCTGCATATTTCCCCTGGTTTGTTTGTCTGGTACTTAATGTACCAGACTATGCTCCTATATCATTCTCTGGTCTGTCATACCTTGTTTGGATCTATTCCTGACCACACTGTTGGTACATGAGCACTACTGCTGCTAGTCTATGACTGTTTTAGGAACTGCAACCGGGGAAACATCTGGCTGCAAAATCCATACCTCCTGTCAGATGAAAATAGGATTATTTGGACTACATAGTTAACCAGCACCAAACAGAAGAGAAAATATGCATCTCCTGTACCTGACCATAGCATAGAAGGATAATTGCAAGAACTTCACCACTGGGAGACTTCACCAGGTAGTACTATTATACAGGTCTTATCGAAAATAGTATTCTCCAAATGCATCTCTTTATAAGAAGAAGTAATTTGAAAATAACCCTGCATGTTTGCTCAAAAATCATATTCTCTACTGTTGCCATCTAGGCACTATCAAAAAAATAATTGGCTATTTTATTGCAAATTAAGGCTGTTGTCTTGTGCTAGGACATTCCCTCCACGCAGCACTTCACAGTTTTAATGAGATCAGTTCATGTAAGTAATAAGCAAACATAGTATTTCAAAGAACCTGACTGTCCATTTTGTTTGTTGGTAAAAATACAACTTTTCATATTTGGGTGGAGTTTTCTTTTGTTTATCCACTTGCAAAGTGCAATGTATGAAGTACAACAGAAAGATTGTATGGAGTCTGGAAATAGTTCCCTTTTACCCTTTTTCTGCAATAAAGATTAATAATGAAGATTCAATAAAAGTTAAAAGGGTTCTCTGGGACTTTTTATTTTTTATAGAGCTCGTAGCTTAATTATATTGAACTTTGTAATTGATACTCATTGAATTTATTTACCTGTTCTGCTTTGTAAAATCAGGCAGAGGGCCCTTTACTCCCCTTCTTCTTACTTCCTGCATATCATGTGACGTCCATCGATCACATGCTTTTGCTTCTGCTTCTATGGATTTTTTGTCAAAGGTGTGCTTTGAAGCCAGGCTCAGCACAGAAACACTCTCCTGTAGTGGACGAGACCTGAGCAGAGAAAGATCTGGCTGCCTCTCGTGACTCATCAGTCACTATGTAAACAGAAGTGCTAAAAAGTAATGTAATGTCCAGAACTGGAGGGGGAGGGAGTTATACACATACAGTGAAAACTATGTGTACGTAGTGACTCATCGCTGCTAGCTACTAGTGTCTAGGGGTGACATGTATGATTTTTGCCGTTAAGACTAGAGATGGGCGAGCAGTAAAAAGTTCTAGTTCGATTAGAACCTCAAACTTTAGTGTGTTCGGTTCGAGGTTCTACTTGAACTCAAACTTGAACCACCTATTAAAGTCAATGGGAGAAGATGTTCTGGTTAGTTTTTATACCTATACAGGTGAGGAGAAGCTGTAATTACCATCCATAAATCCTGTATAAATCCATGCTTAGTGGTCGCCTGAGACTTGTTCAAAGTGTGGCCTTTCTAAGTGTGGATGAATTAAAAGTAGCTGTCACCATTATGCAGCTCCATGATTTCCTCCCTTCCTTCTGATGAACCCTCTTTGTCATTCACAGGTATGTATCTGACTACAACTCCCATCCGGACATCACTGTGTGTTTTCAATGCTGTGTATGTATCCGACTACAACTCACATCCGAACATCACTGTTTTTTTTCAGTGCTGTGTATGTATCTGACTACAACTCCGATCTGGACATCACTGTGTGTTTTCAATGCTGTGTATGTATCTGACTACAACTCCCATCCGGACATCACTGTGTGTTTTCAATGCTGTGTATGTATCTGACTACAACTCCCATCCGGACATCACTGTATGTTTTCAATGCTGTGTATGTATCTGACTACAACTCCTATATGGACATCACTGTGTGTTTTCAATGCTGTGTTTGTCTATTGAACACAACTCCCATCCAGACATCACTTTGTGTTTTCAATGCATTGTATGTATCTGACTACAACTCCCATCCGGACATCACTGTGTGTTTTCGATGCTGTGTATGTATCTGACCTACACTGTCACCCTTGTTTTTTCCTTTGATGTGTATCTTTAGTATTTTATAATTTATCACATTGAGACCTCCCATACCCCCATCTCCATCTCCTGCTGTGTGTATGGAGCCAATGTAGTTCACCTTGTCATCTGATTTCCTATTCTTCCCCACTTTGATAGTTAGCTGACTCGACCCCTTCCATTTCTTGTTCACTTCTGATTGTCTGCTTCCTTTTGCATCCAAACTCCTTGGGCAGCATGTCAATCTTCAACTGTCCTCTCACCTCTCCTCCAAACTCTCCTTGACCCACTCCAATCTGGCTTCTGACTCCACCACTCTACTGAAACCGTCCTAACCAGTCACCAATGACCTAGTAACTGCTAAAGCCTCATGACACTATTCTGTGCTCCTCTTAGACCTGTCCTCTGCCTTTGACATTGTTGACCATTCACTCCTGCTACAAATCCTCTCCTCCCTTGGCATTACGGACTTGACCCTTTGCTGGATCTCCTCATACCTCTCTGATCGGACATTCAGTGTCTCTCACTCTTCCAACACCTCCTCCTCTCGCCCTCTCTCTGTTGGTGTCCCCCAGGGGTCAGTCCTGGGCCCACTACTCTTCTCTAGCTACACTTTTGGCCTGGGTCAGGTCATAGCTTCACATGGCTTTCAATACCACCTGATTGCGGACGACACCCAACTTTACATCTCCGGTCCTGATATTAACTCTCTTCTCTCCCGGATCCCAGACTGTCTATCATCCATATCCTCCTTCTTCTCCTCCCGTCTCCTAAAACTAAATGTGGAGAAAACCGAATTCATCATCTTTCCACCGTCCCACTCCATCCCTCCACCTGATCTTTATATCACTGTCAATGGCTCTACACTCTCACCAGCCCCACAAGTCCGCTGCCTTGGGATTACCTGTCACAACGGTCGGTAGTGGATCTGCTGGACCAGCGCAAGTGATGTCGTAAGCCACACCAGGGAGCGGAGTCTAAGTAGAACCCAGTATTCACCAGAGCCCGCCGCAAAGCGGGATGGACTTGCTGCGGCTGGAAACTACCAGGTCGCTTCCACTGGCGAGACTTGCTTGCGGAGGCGGCCAAGGAGTAGCGAGGTACAGAATTGTCAGACGAGGCGTAGTCGGGGACAGGCAATAAGGTCAGGGCAGGCGGCTAAGGTTCGTAGTCGAGAGGTACGGTACACGGACAGGACGAAGGCACTCAGAACGCTTTCTCAATAGGCTAGAAGGCACTAAAGATCCAGCAGGGACGTTTCGGAAGTGTAACCCTTAAATAGGGTCAGCGATTGGCAACAACCAATAATGGGCGCACTGTCCCTTTAAATCAGAGGAGGCTGGCACGTGCGCGCCCTAAGGAGCAGGGACGAGCGCCGCAGCCAACAGGGACGCCGCATGGAATCAGGAGCGTGGACTGGTAAGTCTGCCCGCCCAGGGGAACGAGTACGCCCGTGGCCTGGCACCCGAACCACGGCGCCGCTTGTCCCCGCGGCGGGAGGCTGCGGGACCACCGGTGACAGTACCTCCCCCTTAGACCTCCCCCTCCTCCTAGAACGGAGAAACCTCACCAACAGGCCTCGGTCCAAGATGTTCTCCTCCGGCTCCCAAGATCTCTCCTCAGGCCCAAATCCCTCCCAATTGACCAGAAAATGACGTTTCCCTCTGATGGATTTCATAGCCAGGATGTCCTTCACCGCAAAGACATTGGAGGTTACTGCTCTAGGAGAGGGGGGGTAATCCTCCGGGAGAAGCGGTTTAGCTCGACGGGCTTCAGTAGGGAGACATGAACAGAATTAGTGATCCGCATGGAGGGTGGGAGCCGGAGTTTATAGGCCACAGGATTAATGCGACTCAATACCTCAAACGGCCCCAAGAACCGTGGACCCAGTTTATAACTCGGTATCTTGAGCCGAACAAATTTGGCAGAGAGCCACACCTTGTCACCAGGAGCAAAAGTCGGAGCAGGTCTCCTCTTCTTGTCCGCCTGGGTTTTAATGCGGACTGCTGCCTGCTGTAGGGACTGACGAATCTGCTCCCAAATAGCGGACATATCTCGAACCATAGCATCCACCACAGGGACTTCGGAAGAAGAGGCCACAGGGAGAGGTGGGCGGGGGTGCTTCCCATAGACCACGTAGAAGGGAGAAGCACCAGAGGATTCCGAGTCCAAAGAATTATAGGAGAACTCCGCCCAAGGCAACATCCTGGCGAGCCGAGACAAAATGCCGCAGGTAGGCACCCAAAACCTGATTGACTCTCTCTACTTGGCCATTGGACTGAGGATGGTACACCGAGGAAAAATCCAGCTTTACCTGCAACCGGGAACAGAGGGCACGCCAAAATCTAGATACATATTGGACTCCTCGGTCAGAGACAATGTGCTGTGGCAGACCATGAAGACGAAAAATATGAATGAAGAAGAGCGTGGCGAGGGACAGACGACAACCCGGGCATCAGGATAAAGTGAGACATCTTTGAAAAACGATCCGTCACGACCCAGATCACGGTGTTACCCGAGGAGGGAGGGAGGTCAGTTATAAAGTCCATCGCCACATGTGTCCACGGTGTACAGGGTGTTGGCAACGGTTGCAGCAGACCGGCAGGACAGAGGCGGGGACCCTTATTCCGGATGCACGTAGTACAGGCCTCTGCAAACTCCCTAATATCTTTGGCCAGACCTGGCCACCAGTAGAACCGAGAGATTAACTGGTAGGACCTTCTGGCACCTGGATGCCCAGCCACCAGAGAACTACACTCACCGGCCACTTTATTAGGTACACCTGTCCAACTGCTCGTTAACACTTAATTTCTAATCAGCCAATCACATGGCGGCAACTCAGTGCATTTAGGCATGTAGACATGGTCAAGACAATCTCCTGCAGTTCAAACCGAGCATCAGTATGGGGAAGAAAGGTGATTTGAGTGCCTTTGAACGTGGCATGGTTGTTGGTGCCAGAAGGGCTGGTTGAGTATTTCAGAAACTGCTGATCTCCTGGGATTTTCAACGCACAACCATCTCTAGGGTTTACAGAGAATGGTCCAAAAAGAAAAAACATCCAGTGAGCGGCAGTCCTGTGGGCGGAAATGCTTGTTGATGCCAGAGGTCAAAGGAGAAGGGCAGACTGGTTTGAGCTGATAGAAAGGCAACAGTGACTCAAATAGCCACCCGTTACAACCAAGGTAGGCAGAAGAGCATCTCTGAACGCACAGTACGGCGAACTTTGAGGCAGATGGGCTACAGCAGCAGAAGACCACACCGGGTGCCACTCCTTTCAGCTAAGAAACAGGAAACTGAGAGCTCCAATTTGCCCAAGCTCATCGAAATTGGACAGTAGAAGATTGGAAAAACGTTGCCTGGTCTGATGAGTCTCGATTTCTGCTGCGACATTCGGATGGTAGGGTCAGAATTTGGCGTCAACAACATGAAAGCATGGATCCATCCTGCCTTGTATCAACGGTTCAGGCTGGTGGTGGTGGTGTCATGGTGTGGGGAATATTTTCTTGGCACTCTTTGGGCCCCTTGGTACCAATTGAGCATCGTTGCAACACCTTGTGGAATCTATGAAGAATTGAGGCAGTTCTGAAGGCAAAAGGGGGTCCAACCCGTTACTAGCATGGTGTACCTAATAAAGTGGCCGGTGAGTGTATGTCCCCACTTCAGGATTCTCCTACGAAGCCACGGCCTCACATATGTCTTGCCTGGAGGAACCTGTTGGAGACGAGCAGGCGCTGTGTGAACCAGGAGTTCCGGCGGGATGATATGTTGGGGCAGTGACTCCTCTCCGACGATGTCCGAAGCACGGGAGAGAGCATCGGTCTTTACATTCTTCTCTGCGGGGCGGAAATGGAAACGAAAGTTGAATCGGGAGAAGAAGAGTGACCAACGGGTTTGACGAGGATTAAGCCGCTGGGCTGATTGAAGGTACAGAAGATTCTTATGGTCCGTGTATACATCAAAGGGATGACGGGCCCCTTCCAGGAGATGGTGCCTTTCCTCCAGGGCCATCTTGATGGCAAGCAACTCCCGATCCCCGATGGCATAGTTCTTCTCCGCCGGGGAGAAGGTCTTCGAGAAGAACCCACAAGTGAGTGTATTCCCCGTGGGCCCCTTCTGAGTAAGGACTGCACCTGCTCCCACAGAGGACGCGTCCACTTCCAACGGGAAGGGTTTTTCCGGGTCTGGGCGAGACAAGATGGGTGCAGAGGTGAAGGCAGCCTTTAGCTCGGAGAATGCCTTCTCGGCCGCTGACGGCCAACATCTAGGATTAGCCTTCTTCTTCGTGAGGGCCACGATCGGAGCCACTAGTGTGGAAAAGTGGGGAATAAACTGACGGTAATAGTTGGCAAATCCCAAGAACCATTGTATGGCCTGGAGGCCCACGGGGCGTGGCCACTGGAGGATTGCTGATAGTTTAGTTGGATCCATTTGAAGACCTCGGTCAGAAACAATGTAGCCAAGGAAGGGCAGGACTTATGGAAAAGACATTTCCCCAACTTGGGGTATAGGCGGTTACTGCTTTGACGTTGCAAGAACTGGCGGACTTGTAGCCGATGAGTCCGTAGGTCCGTAGAAAATATCAGGATGTCGTCAAGATATACGATGACACAGGAGTATAGTAGATCCCTGAAGATATCGTTGACGAACTCCTGAAAGGGCCCGCAGAGCATTACATAACCAAAGGGCATCACAGGTATTCAAAGGGGTCCGTCTCGAGTGTTGAATGCCGTTTTCACTTTTCACCCTCGCGAATCCTGATGAGATTGTATTCTCCCCGGAGAGAAAAACCTTGGCCCCTCGAAGACGGTTGAAAAGTTCTGAGATTAGCGGTAAAGGATACCGGTTCTTCACAGTAATTTTGTTTAGACCCCGGTAGTCTATGCCCGTCGGAGAGATCCATCTTTCTTTTGTACGAAGAAGAAACCAGCTCCGGGAGTAGAGGAGGACTTCTGGATAAAGCCCTTCTGCAGGTTCTCTTGTATGAAAAGCTGTTCATGGCCTTGGTCTCCAGTACAGACAGCTGGTACCCCCTGCCCCGAGGAGGAATGGTCCCAGGCTGGGAGGGCGTGGGGCAGTCATAGGGGCTTGAGGGCGGAAGAGATTCAGCCTGTTTTTCAGAAAAGACATCCGAAAAGTCCTGGTATTCGATAGGCAGGCCTGGCAGCGGTCTGACGGGTGCTTGAGAGACAGCAGAGGGCACCGGGCGAGCTGCCAGCAGACAGCGGTTCTGACAGTCGGGACCGCAGCGCCGGTTCTCCAGTTGAGCGTGGGAGCATGGTGTTGCAACCAAGAAAGCCCCAACAGGATTGCTGACGAGGACCGGGGCAGTACGAAGAACGAGATCCTCTCTTTGTGCAGGATCCCCCGCGAAGAGACACCGGCTTGGTCCTGTATGAATGGTGTCACTGAGAAGCTCCCACTTGACTGAGGATATCACCAACGGTCTCTCCAAGTGGTCTCCCGGGAAAGTTGGTTTACCGAGACACCAGGGCGGCGTGGATGAAATTCCCGGCAGAACCAGAATCCGGGAATGCTGGGACTTGGAACATGAGTCCAGAGTCAGTTGTGACTTCCACTGGCATGGAAAGACGTGGAGAGGAAAATCTCACACCTAGGGACGCCTCTCCCACGTGGCCTAGGTGCGAGTGTTTCCCGGACGCTGGGGACGGAGAGGACAGCCCATACGAAAATGGTCTAACCTGGCGCAGTACAGGCATAGCTCCTGTTGACGCCGACGGGACAACTCCTGCTCTGATATATGGACTCGGTCTACTTGCATAGGTTCCTCCCCAGACGGTAGAAGAGGCGGCAGCGGGCGTCGTTGGAACACCGGGGCCAGACGGGCTAAGCGGCGGGGCCGCGCAGGATCGCGTTCCAGACGAAGCTCCTCTTGCCTCTCGGTGAAGCGTAAGTCTATGCGGGTGGCTAGATGTATCAAGTCACTTAGGGTGGATGGTAAATCCCTTGCCACTAGAGCATCCTTGACCCTGCTGGACAGGCCCTTCTTAAAGGTGGCGCACAGGGCGGCGTCGTTCCACGACAGTTCAGACACCAGGGAGCGAAATTGGACTGCATAGTCCCCGACTGAGGAATCGCCCTGGCGCAAGTTCAGTAGTGCAGTCTCTGCAGAAGTGCTCGTGCCGGCTCTTCAAAGACACTGCGGAGCTCCGTGAGGAAGGCTTTCAGGCCTGCAGTCACTGGGTCGCTCCTGTCCCAAAGAGGGGTAGCCCAAGCCAAGGCCTTCCCGGCCACTTCCCGTTCCGTGGGGAATTGGTCAGCCATCAATTCGATGTGCATGGAGCACAGGGCGATGAAACCCTGCACGCTTAGGGGTCTCCTCGAACTTTGACGGAAGCGGCAGACGGAGCTTGGGGCCCACAGTCACAGGTGGAGCTGCAGACGGCGGCGTAGCCACGTGTGAAGATGGCGGCTGCTGTTGATTCGCCAATAGTTGCTGAAACTATCAGCTGGTCTATCTGCTGAGCTTGTTGAGCGATTTGTTGTGACTTCTGCGCAACAACTGCTGCAAGGTCTGCTTCACTCGGAAGAGGCACCTTGGTGGGATCCATGGCCGAATCTTGCTGTCACGATGGTCGGTATTGGATCCGCTGGACCAGCGCAAGCGATGTCGTAAGCCACACCAGGGAGCGGAGTCTAAGTAGAACCCGGTATTCACCAGAGCCTACCGCAACGCGGGATGGACTTGCTGCGGGGGGAAACTGCCAGGTCGCGTCCACTGGCGAGACGTGCTTGCGGAGGCGGCCAAGGAGTAGCGAGGTACAGAATCGTCAGACGAGGCATAGTCAGGGACAGGCAATAAGGTCAGGGCAGGCGGCAAAGGTTCATAGTCGAGAGGCGTAGGCAAAGAGGTACGGTACACGGACAGGATGAAGGCACTCAGAACGCTTTCTCAATAGGCTAGAAGGCACTAAAGATCCGGCAAGGACGTTCCGGAAGTGTAACCCTTAAATAGGGTCAGCGATTGGCAACAACCAATAATGGGCGCGCTGGCCCTTTAAATCAGAGGAGGCTGGCGCGTGCGCGCCCTAAGGAGCGCGGACGCGCGCCGCAGCCGGCAGGGACACCGCACGGTATCAGGAGCGCGGACTGGTAAGTCTGCCCGTCCAGGGGAACGAGTACGCCCGCGGCCCGGCACCCGGACCACGGCGCCGCTTGTTCCCGCGGAGGGAGAGGGGGCAGAAGTCCCGGTGAGCCCACAGCCAAACCCTCACCTCTGCCTGCCGCCTCCACCTGAAAAATATCTCACGCGGGGGGAGGGGTGGGGTGACCTCAGCCAGCATGGTGATAGACGTTTAGTGCAAGAGCTCTGAGGGGACTTTCTCTAAAACGGATCAAAAAAGCCCAAATTTGCTGCAAATCTTCTAGACATCTGGAGCATCCGCCCTGGTTCACAGCTGAGACCATTTGGAGCAACCACAGAAGAGTTTTGAAACTGTGAGAGGCTCTATTCATCTGTCAGAGCTCATCCGCAGCTGCCGGCGCCATCTTAGCGGGACGGAGTGTTGTGCGGTCAGAGACCACGTCTTTCCTTCTCATCTGCCGGCCGAACTAACAAACAGGTAAGTGACTGCATGTCGAACAACCCCAGGGTCCACGAGGTCCACACATTATAAGAACAGAGAGTCACAGCACTTCCCTGAGGGCATGCCATCTTACCCATGGGATCCCCCTTTCAGCCCAGACCCGACGGAGAGGCAGTGAACGGGGTGCCGGCAGGAGACACAGGACGCACTTACCTGCTACAAAGCCACAGCTCAAGGTACCGCGGGTCCCGAGCACATGAGGAGTTCACACGGCGTGTGGAGACCGAGACCATCAAGAGCGGGAATACCCGGTGAGTGGTGGGAAAACCCGAGTAGACGAGGCGCCATCTTGAGCACTGCTGCAGTGCAGAAGGAGATAGTGATGGCACATACCAACCTCGTCCTAGTGCCGCACTGAACTGCTGTGGGGGACCCGAAGTGCTAGAGAACAGCAGATGCCGCATAAAGATTTTTTGGTGAGTCCTGAAGCCCTGGTGAGGGGAGCAATCTACAAGGAAGGGCTGCACCATTAAGCGCAATTACCCGCAGCATAGTACATCAGGCGATTTCAGACAACTGGGACCTATTTAGACAAGGCATTTGCCAAAGAGAACATACCCATTTGCTCCCTAAACGACATCGATAGAGAGTCCTTGGTTGCAGTGGTCCTTCATTATACCATTGTGGGATATAAACCCCCACACATCTGACACACATCACGGCTGTGGAAAAAGGCCCTTGACAGGTGTCTTTTGTACCCCTTTTACACTCTATTGTACACATATGAGAGAGTTCACCCTTTATATTAGACACTGCTCTATCTATTGACAAACTTAGAACTATCACACAAGCTCTGAGGAAGGAACAAAAAAAAACAAGAAAAAAAAAACATCCACATACCTACCTGTGTCTCAGCAATTGGTGGCAACTCCAAGAGAAATACATCTCATCCCACTAAACTAACAGAGTTTTTCCAAACTCTGTTGACTCGCTCACAGGATAGGGAGAGGAGAACCCTTTCCCCACCTCTCTCACAGACCTTGTCTAGACAAGATTCCATAGACGTGGATCATCAAAATACTTCAGAATCCTTTTGTACATCTGAACAAACCTCTCAGCATCTGTTTTCCTCATTCAGAGAGACTCTCCAGAGTCACTTTAAGCAGATGATGAGTGACTTCAGAGTTTGGTTTTTGTCACCCTTTTGTGCCCAAAACCCGGATGTGGAGAAAAAAATGCCGGGGGTTCAAAAAAAATCACACAACATGCTTATTGACGCCAATACAGAAGAAGAGGTATAGAAATTGTCCTCAAAAGAACTAGACCTGGAGGACCGTTCCCACCGCAATAACATTCGACTACGAGCTGTCCCCGAATCATTTTTCCCCGGGATGCCTCTTCCCCTTTTTCCCAAACTGATTTAATGGCTCTAGTGCTCCGGAAACCTTGATGCGGCCTAATGATAAAATGGGACATCGGGACTCCCAAAAACCTAAGCATCGGGGGCCCCTCTGTTTGGGGTGTGATAGCAAGAATTATTTTTTCAAACCAAAAAAAATTTTTCGGGAAGGCTATCAGAGGCCCCCTTCAGCCCTTTAGATAGTTTCAAAGATATCTCGATTTACCCCGACCTTCGGCAGGCCCCAAAGCTTAAAAGAAAGGAATTTGCCCCCGTAAAAAATACCCTAAGAGAAAATAACTTTCCCTTATCATTGGGGTTTCCCGGTTTTTAAAAATTGTAAAAAAATTTAAAACCCTTTCCCACCGTGGTAGGGGCCCCCATTTCCTTCCTGGGCCAGAGATTGTCCCTTCGGGGGTTTGGGATTTCAATCCCGCAAACCCCCCCCTTCAAAAAAAGGGGGGACAACAGGCCCGACATGATAATGCCCATCTGGTCGGACTTTACGCATCGCTCCAGAGCATGGCAAACCTTTAGGCAAAGCTATTTTTCTTTCCCCTCAGGCTTTTGATTGGGGAGAGTTTTTTTTAAACTTTGGAAATTTTTGTTTAACAAATTTTTTTGCGGGTTTCCCGGGGCAAGGACTCTACCCCATTTGGTTTTCCTCGAAAGGGGAAAAAATTGTTTTAGGTCAGGGGACGTTTCCAATAAACCCTATTGTTGTTTGTTTTTTGTTTTTATACATATTTATCTTAAAATTTTTGATGGGAAAATTTTAAAATTTACTAAAATTTGGGGGAAATGGAGTTGAAACTGTTTTTCCATTTTTTTTACCAGGGGATTAAAATTTTGTCTTATAATGTTAAAGGCCCTCAATCCCCGCTAAGAGATCTTCGGAAAGGAAAGGGAAATTTGTTAAGGTTTAAAATGGATTTTAATGGGGCAACATGTATAAAAGGGCTGGGCCGGGTCGGGGGCCTTTTCCGCTAGTTTTCCGGCGAAATCTGGGGCCTGATTTAGGTCGGGGCCCGGGGGTCGCGTTCATACATCCTATGAAAAGTCCGCCGGCCTCCCCAGGGGTTGTTTGGGGGGGGGCCCCCCAGTGGGGGTTTGGCGCAGTGGCGGCGTTTGCCTGGATTCGCCGCGGGGGTTAGTGCGGGAAATCCTTGCGGGAAAAAAAGTCCGGGGGCCCTGCCAGTTTTGTGGGGCGAAGGGGGGGGGACTGGGGGCGCGTGCGGGCCCCTGCGCCAAAGATTCGCGCCCGAGGAGGTGCACCCCGTCATGCGGGGAAAAGTTCCCTGCGCCTCGCAGTGTGGGGGGAAACAGGGGGGGAAAAGGGGGCGCGTCGGGATTATGCGCGTGGGGACTGCCCCGGGAAAATCTGTTCCGATGCGAAAAAGGGTGGAGAGCGGGGGGAAAAATCATTCCACATGTGGGTTTGCGGAGTATGAATCAAAAATGCCTTTTTTAAAAGGGGCGTTAAACATTCTCAGAGAAAGAGCTAAAAAACCTTTTAAAAATTAAAAAAAAAATTAAAAAAAAAAATCATTTTCCCAATTTTCCCTAAATTCAAAAATTAGGAATAGGAAATTAGGGGAAAAATTTACATTTAATTCAAATTCTAAAGCTTTCTCTTTGGTCAGCTTTAAAGGGGCCAATCAGAATGGGAGCGACAGTGAACCATTAAAACCCTATGGGAACTATTGACCAATAAAGAATCAAAGGCGGGCCCATTTCCCAAAATACTTTAAAAATGCAGAAAAAGTGATTGTTTGGGAGTGGGGGGCCCTTGGGTAGCTCACCCAAATTTCAGAATAGGAGCGACAAAGACCCTTTAAAACCCTATGGAGAATTTTTGGACCAATCGGGAATAAAAGGGGGGGACTTTAAAAATACAGTAAAAATGCAGACTAGAGCTGAATTGGTTGAGCTAGGGGGGTTTGGGCTACCCCAGCCAATCAGACCCGCGAGCTACTTCTCCATTGTAGTTTTGGGGAGAGTGGGCCCCATCCCAATTTTGGCTCTCAGCGCGTGAGGCATGGAGGAGGGACTAAAAAAATCATTTTTATTAAGTTTTAAAACCCATTATCGGGTTTAAAGGCGGGAACCTTCTATAAACTTTCATTAATAAAATCCCTAAAAAAGCGTTTGTCGCCGAGACTGGCGCTACATAAAATTTGCAATAGAGAAAATTTTGCCGGGAAAACAGTAATTCAAATTTTATGCTTTTTCTTTTTTGGTGGCAAAAACCCAGCCAATCAGAATAGGAGGGGGACAGTGCCCCATTAAAACCCTTTTTGGAGAAATTGCCCAATCAGAATAGGGCGACACAGCCCCTTTTATTCCTTTGGAAGTTTTGACCAATCGAATAAAACGGGGGACAGTTCAAAATAAAAGTAAAAAATACAAAAAAAGAGTGATGGGTGAGTTTCCGGGGCTTGGTTTATCCCACCCAATCAAGGCGACCCTTACTTCTCCCATTGTAGTTATGGAGAGAGCGGGGGCATAAAAATCTCGGCGCCCAGCCCCGTGGGGCCCATGAAGTTTTAAATTTAAAAAAAAATCTTTTTGTTTAATTTGAAAAAACATTATCACAAAAAGAGCAAAAACCTTTCTGAAAAAATTTTAAAACAGTTAAAAACCCCGAACAAGCTTTTTCCCGCCGAGACCAGTGAAACATGGGGAAATTGCAATAGGGGAAAATTTCCCCGGGGAAATAAAAGAAATTTTAAAATTGTTTTAAGCTCTTCTGATTGGTTGGATAAACCACCCCAATCAGAATAGGAGCGACAGGGGCCCCATTTATTTTCCTTTGGGGGAAAATTTTGGCCAATCGGGAATAGGAGGGGACAAAGCCCCATTAAAAATATGGAAAAAAAATTGGGAAAACCCCTTATTCCAAGGGGGACATTTTAAAAATACGAAAAAAGGCAAAAACCGGCGGGATTGGTTGACCCTAGCGGGGGTCGTCCAGCTTAGCCAATTCAGAGCGCGGCTATTTTCTCAAAAGGTTCTAGGGGGAAAAAAAATTTCAGAGCGGCTTGCGTTTGGCTAATTTAAAAAAGGGGTTGCCGTTTTTTGGACAAGGGGGAGAGCCAGCGACGCCCCTATGGGTTTTCAAATTGAAAGCTGAAAAAAAATTTTTCAGGGGCCAAAATCAAATGATAAGACTACGAATTTTTTTTTTTTTTTCCGTTGTGTTTTTTAAAATGAATAAATAATAGGGGGGGAAAAAAAAAAAAAAAAATTTTTTAAAAATCAAAAAAATTCATGTTTATTTCTTTCTTTTTCTTTGGGGCCCCCTTATATTGATCCTTGGAAGGGAAAATAAAGAAATAACTTTTAAATTTTTTTGGGAATTTTAATATTTTTTTTTCTTTTCCCCCAATATTATTATTCTTTTTAATAAAAATTTGGGAAATTCTTTTTAGTCTTTTAAAATTTTTGATTTCGGAAATTGTACAGTTTTTTTTCCCAAAGTTTGCTTAGAAAAACCCATAGGAGGTCGCTCGCCCCTCCCCTTTGGGGCCCAAATAATGGCCCCTTTTTTACTTACCCAATCACAGAGTTTTGCTCGGAATTTCTTTTCCCAAAAAATTTTATGAGAAAGTAGCTCGCGTTGTTTGGGCCCTAAGTGGACGAGCCCCCCCCCTTTTAAACCCAAATCAGCTCGTTTCGGCCTTTTTCCCTGTATTTTAAACTGCCCCCGCCTTGGAATATGATTGGTCAATTTTTCTCCATAGGTTTTTAAGGGGGCCCCTTTGGGCTCTATTCTGTTTGGGTTTTAAATTTCCTCCTTTGGGTATAAGGGGCCCACTGTCCTTCTATTTTGATTGGCGGGTTTATCCCCCCCCCAAATTTAGAAGGTTTTAAACAATTTAAATTTATTTGTAATTCCCGGCGTTTTTCTCTCTTTTGAAAATTCCCTATGAAGGCCGGTCCTCGGCAAAAAAACGCGTTTTTTGGGGTTTTTAACTGTTTTTTTTTTCGAAGGTTTTACCCTTCTTTTATGTGTTTTAATGTTTTACACTTAATCAAAATGATTTTTTTTATTAATACTTCATGCCGACGGTGCCCGGCGCGGGGATTTCAGTGCGCCCCTCTCTCCCTTTGGAAATACAATGGGGGGAAGTACTCGCGCTCTGATTGGTGGGATAGCCAAACCACCTCTTGCTCAGCCAATTTAGTCTTTTCTGTATTTTTTTCTGTATTTTGAACTGTTCCCCCCTTTGATTTTTGATTTGGGCAAAAACTTCTCCATTTGGGTATAATTTGGGGCTTTGTTTTCTTATTTGATTTGTCAATGTTCTCCCTAGGTTTTAATGGGAACTGTCGCTCCTTTCTGATTGGCTGGTTTTTGCCGACCCCTGGGAAGAGTTAAACAATTTTAATTTTCTGTTTTCCGGCCCAAATTTTCTCTATTGCAAAATTTCCCTTTTGTTTGCGCCCATCTCGGCCGGGCAAACGCGTTGTTAGGGATTTAAGTGCTTTTTTTTTAAAAAAAGGTTTCAGCGTTTATCTGTTAAAGTTTTTTCACTTAATAAAAAATTAAATTTTTTTTTTTCATACTCCAAGCCGCACGGCGCTTTCCCCAGATTGCATTGGGCCCCTTTTTCTCCAAAAAGACTACAAGGGAGAAGTGGGTCGCGCTCTGTTTGGGTGGGTTTGCCAAAACCCCCGCCGGGATTAACCAATTTAGCCCTTTTTTTGCCTTTTTACTGTATTTTGAAACCCGTCCCGCCTTGGATTTTGATTGGTTTTTAAAAAAATTTTCCATAGGCTATAATGGGTCTTTGTTGCTCCTATTTGTTTTGGGTTTAGCTAGCCAAGCCCCCCCTTGCTAACCAAACAGCTCTTTCTGCATTTTTTCTGTATTTTGAACTGTCCCCCTGGGATTTGATTGGTCAAAACGTTTCCCTAGGTTTTAATGGTTCCTGTCGCTTTCCCATTCTGATTGGGGCCCGGTTTTTGGGCCGCCAATGGAATAGGGTTTCAGAATTTTTAATTTTTGTATTTTCCCCGGGAATTTCCAATATACCCATTTTTTGTTTTTGCGCTGTTCTTTAAATTTTTGGAAAGTGATTTTTTTTTTTTTGTTTATATTTTAGGTTCAGCTCTTTTTTGAAAAATGTTTTACGCCTTTTTTAAAGGTGATTTTTTTGGATTTATAATCCTGGTGCACGGGGGCGGGGGCGCCCCAGATTTTGTCGCGATCTTCTTTCTGCTTTCCCCGCATGTTCCCATCCTGCTTTTCCCTTGCCGGGCCCCAGGGGCTTTTGACCAAAATTAAAAACCCGGGTGTGCCCGGGGGAGGGTGCCCAGCGCTTTCACTGCGGGCCCCGCTTTGCCCACTCGCGATCGTTTCATGCCCCGGGTTTTCGGCGCGGCCCCGTTCCCCGCCCCGGAAGCCCCACACCGCGGGCCCCCTTGCCCGCCCCCTTATGGGGGCGCAGCTGGGGGAAAAAAGGGGGGGAAACGCTGCGCCCAACCCCCGAATTTCCCGCGTCCGGGCAGGGGGATTCAGGCCGGGGGGGCGCAGTATTCGCCAAAAAAAAAGGCGTTTAAGCCCGTTCTTTCATGTGGGCCCTTGTGTTTACAAGGGGGAAAACATTTAAAAAATGATGATTTTTCCGTTTTTAAACCAAAAAAATTTTTCCCTTTATTCTTCTTTGCGGACATCCCAAACCCAAAAAAAAAATGAGTTTTTGCAATTTTTATTCGAGATACGATCACCTTTAAACTCCTCCATTCCATTTAAAGGGTCCCCAAAAGGGGGATTTATCATTTTAAAATTTAATGCAACGGAAAAATCTTTTTCCCTACATATAAAGGGGTTAAAAAGTACCCCTCCCAATATAGACAAAATAAACCCTTTATCAGTTTAAGGGGGAATTTATTTTAAAACTAAAAAAAATTTTTAAAAGGCAAAAAATGTGGTTTGTGGTGACTTTAATTTTAGTAAACGAAGAGAAAGATAGATTATTTGGTGCTCTCATTATTTTCTAGAACTTTAAAGGGCCTCCTGGGGAAGGGGAAAAATTTTCTTGGAAAATTTTTTTTTTTTCCTTTTGGGGGTTTCCAACATTCAGGGGAAATTGGGGGCTATTCCTTTTTTTCCCTCCAAAAACACCCACTCCAGGATCGATTATTTCCTAGTAGATAGGGGAGCCCTTCAGAGTGTACTGGATGCTGAAATGGGAACAGCCACGTGGTCTGATCACGCACCCATTTTTGTAACTCTTGCCAATAAAGCACCTGCCCCATCTTTCATATCTTGGAGGATTAATCATTTTCTATTTAAATCCTCTAGGATAGTGGAAGAGCTCCAAGAAGCACTCACAGATTACTTTGACTTAAATGCTCCTTCCGCTCCTTCAATGGAAGCATTATGGCGTGCGCACAAAGCAGTAATCAGAGGGATATGTATTAAAATTGCAGCTAGGGAGAAGCGTAAGAGGGAGAGCACATTCAACTTTTTGATTAAAGAACTTGAGACCCTGGACGACAATTTAAATTAGGCTCCTTACCTGCAACCAAGGAGAAGTTAACCGCTTGCAGAAATAAAATTCGTAATTTATATATTAGTAAATATGAAGCCCATCTCTCTAGACTTAAATGGAGTTTTTATTTACAAGGAGACCGCCCCTCCAAATTTCCTATATTACGAATCTGGATAGTTCTAAAACTTATGAACCTCAGCTTATCGCTGATGCTTTTGCCAAGTACTATCACAACTTATACAACTTAAAGGATGACCCACACTCTCCTAAAGTTAATGAAAATATTAACTCTTTCTTAAGCAAAGTTCATTTACCCACTTTGACAAAGGACCAATTAGAAATATTGAACGCACCAATAGAGATTAAAGAGATAGAAACAACCCTTAAAGACTCCAAACTTAACAAATCTCCTGGGCCAGACGGCCTTTCGAATGAATATTATAAGCTGTATTCTCCCACTCTAGCCACTCATCTCACTTCCATTTTTCAAGAAATTATTGATAAGGGTGCTGCCCCTAAGGAAACGTTATGTGCAACAGTAACCACGATACCCAAATCAGGTAAATCTACAGACCAAATCGCTAACTACAGACCCATATCGCTATTAAATTGCAACATTAAGCTATTTGCTAAAATTATAGCGAACCGCCTGAGTAATTTCTTACCTTGCTTAATCAATAAAGATCAAGTGGGTTTCATTAAAGGCCGACAAACGAGAGATGGAATTAGAAGAGTTTTAGATGTGATTCACAAAATCAACTTAGACAAAGTTCCTTCTTTCTTGTTGTCGTTGGACGCAGAGTAGGCCTTCAACCGACTAAACTGGGATTATCTTAAAGAAGTTTTAAATAAATTCAGATTCATGGGCCCTATACTTAACGCTATCACTTCACTATACCAATCACCTTCAGCTAGGGTTTTAGCATCAGGGTTTCTGTCGTCGGCCCTCACTATTTCTAATGGAACACGTCAGGATTGCCCACTTTCCCCTTTAATATTTATCATGTGTGTGGAGCCTCATGTGTGCCTAGGTATCAAGATAACCACCTCCCTAGACACCACGATAACAACTAATGTAGAATCACTACATAACTCCCTATTGAAAGAGGTAAACCGGCTATCCCAAGCTCCGTTGTCTTGGTTGGCGAGACTAAACATCACCAAAATGTTGCTACTCCCACGTTTTCTCTATGTGTCAAGATCCCTCCCTTATATATTCCCGACGACATCCGTTAATAAACTCCCATCTTTATTTTTGAATTTCATATGAGGATCTAAAAACCTATGTGCAGATAGCAGTACTTGTTTCTCAGTACCAAACAGGGTGGCATGTCGATTCCTGATCAAAAGCTATATAATATAGCCTCTGTGCTTGAACCCCTACACTACTTTTGGGCTGCACCTAATGTACACCATTGGTCCCAAATCGAAAACTCCTCAACACTGCCTTACACGGTTAAAGACCTTCTAATAGCAGACTTACTAGATCTAAAATACCAGATCTAACCCTTCCCTCCCTGCAACACGCTTTTCAGGCCTGGACCACTTTTGTCAAGCCCAGGAAATTGGTATATTTAAAAAAAAAAAAGACTGTTGCCTGTCACTGATTCAGTTAGCGTCTCCACACATTGTGTTGGATAGCTGGGTAGCAATGGGCATTGCGAACATAGCACTCCTATATGGGAATGAGGTTCTCAAAACGTTTTCTGATTTAATGTCAACTTATGATCTGGACCAAACCAACTTTTTTAGGTATCTACAGGTCCGTCACACACTTCAGAACTGGATTTGGCCCTCTCCACATACCTTAGTTTTTTACAGGGGAAAAGGGGCTTCGAAAGAGGCTTATCAGTTACATACAATATCTTACTGACTACGAATAATCAAACTAAACCGAACTATATTATAAAATGGGAGGCAGATCTATCCGCTATGTTTTCTTACGACACCTGGATAGCAGCAGGCATTGCATCTGTTAAGTATTCTAAGTGCATAAACCCTGTAGAGGTTATGAAAAAAATATACCTCAGGTGGTACCTGTCGCCCACCCGTGTGGCTCATTTCACCCAACCAGGCTCGACTCTCTGTTGGAGAAAATGTCGATCAGTAGGAACTCTGCTGCATATGTGGTGGAACTGTCCCATAGTTTTTGCTCTATGGAGTCGAGGCATTCATTTCTAAACTGTTCTCTCTCAAGATCGCCCTTATCCCGGCCCTGGCTTTATTAGATATAAACCTCACAGAATTCCCGCCACCTTTTAGAACAATTCATGAACATCGCCAGCCATTGGAAATCTTCAGCTGCCCTCTCCATTAAAGAAATTATCCATCGAGTAAACTTTCAATTCAAATCCGAAACCTCCCTTGTAATTCCTCCTCATGTAGTTCCTAAAATTAAGGAAAAGTGGGAGCTGTGGACAGAATCGACTTTCCATGAATGTCTATGATATTTTACTTCAAATCCTTATTTCTGAGGAAGTTGTTAAGCTTTTTCTTTCTTTTCCTAAGCAGGGTTCACTTTAGCCCAGCACTGGTTAATACTGCTGTTGACTTAACAATGTCTTAATGATTTTCTTCTCCACTCTTATTTCCCACCTATTAAAAGTATTACATTGTGATTTTTGAGGAAAGTATATCTATGGCAGTGTTTATCTGTTCTTTTGTTTATACTTTGTACCTGCACGATACTGTTGTACAAGAATGTTTGTTTTCTATCTTTTTTTTAAGGAAAATGTAATAAAAATTTCATAATTGAAAAAAAAAAATCTCACGCATCCGCTCATTCCTCAACTTTGACACTACAAAAACGTTAGTCCATGCCCTTGTCATCTCCCGCCTAGACTACTGTAACACCATTCTCTGTGGCCTCCCATCCAGCACTCTTGCTCCCCTTCAAACCATCCTCAACTCTGCTGCCCTTCTCATCCACCTCTCTCCTCGCTACTCCTCTGCCTCTCCCCTCTGTCAATCCCTACACTGGCTACCCTAGCAAATCCATTTCAAGTTACTAACCATGACCTACTAAGCTCTCCATAACCTCTACCCTCCATACATCTCTGCTCTAATCTCCAGATACCTCCCCTCTCGCAATCTCCGCTCCTCACAGGACCTTCTTCTCTGCTCTCCTCTCATCAGCTCTTCACATAACCGTCTCCAAGACTTCGCTCGTGCTTCCCCCATTCTCTGGAACTCATTACCCTACACATCAGACTCTCCCCAAGTTTTACCAGCTTCAAAAGCAACCTGAAAATCCATCTCTTCAGGATAGCTTATAACCTATAATAACCCCACCACCATTACACCACCACACAAACATGTCTACCCCACACCTTCTGTCTTTCCCCTTCTTCCTTGTAGATTGTAAGCCTTCGCGGTAGGGTCCTCTCCCCCCTCTGTGTCAGTTGTCATATATCGTCACCATTGTATTTGATCAACATTTGTTATGTATATAACTCCCCTTGAATGTACAGCTCCCTGGAATCAATGGTGCTCTAAAATAAATAATAATAATAACAGTAAAATGGACACGTGGAACAATTTAGTGAAGAAAATTTGGCTCTAAGATTGACAGAAAAAAATTGAGGCTAAAATACTTCATTCCTTTCAATAGCTAACTGAAAAGATGAGGACAGCTTGCAAGCAAGGGCATAGCTATAGGAGGTGCAGCGGTAGCAGCTGCTATGGGGCCCTGCATCCTGAGGGGGCCCAAAAGCCTCTTTGACACATAGGAGATTTGGAGGCGGTGTGTTATACAATTACTGAACCCCCAAAACTGAAAAACAGAACTTTTGGGCACTGAGTATGATTTAGCAAATCCAAGCACTCTGTATAATATATATATATATATATATATATATATATATATATATATATAATATATATATATATATATTATATATCCATGTATATGAGAGTTAGACATTATGTGAGCCTGCAAATGTCACCAAATAACAGCGTCTGGGCGTGGGAAAGATGCAGCCAACAATTCCAAACTCCCTAACTATTGATGTCTATGGAGAGGAAAATGCTATCTATCTAACTAAGAGCAGCCCAGTCTGCTTGCAGGGAAACTCGGAAAGGTAAGCTGTGTCAACCTTTCCATTTTTGGTGGTGGTGCTGTGTGATGCTGTGCTTGTGGGGTGGTGCAGCTCAGAGCCAGGGGGCTAGGTCTGGCAACAGTGGTGCTGTTGGGCCACTGGGCTGTGCCCCTCATTTGTGTGACTTTTGCTGTGGTGGTGGCAGCCATACAGTGCTACCCCCATTAGTGTAGGGAACCACTTAAAAGAGGTTGCCATGAAGTGGCAAGTGGGCTTATACAGTTTGATCAAAAAGTATACTCAGAACCTCCTATTCATTTTTTTCCATTTTTGCTGAGAAGCAGTATATCAAAATATAGGGTAGAGATGTGCAATCCATACTTATTCATCTTCCATGTTACATAGTTACATAGTTTGTCAGGCCGAAAAAAGACATACGTCCATCCAGTTCAGCCCATTTGTTTAAGTGTTGCTAAAGTGTTAAAGTGTTAATCCAGAGGAAGGCAAAAACCCCCATGAGGTAGAAGCCAATTGTCCTCATGTTAGGGAAAAAATTCCTTCCTGACTCCAATCTGGCAATCGGAATAAATCCTTGGATCAATGACCCCCCTCCAGAATCCTTGTCACTATAACTTGTTATATTACATCTAGAAATGTATCCAGACCCTTCTTCAGAATCCTAGTCACTATAACTTGTTATGTTATCACGCTCCAGAAATGCATCTAAGCCCTTCTTGAATATTAGATATAAAAGAGAAGTGGTTTATGGGAATAGATTAAGACAATAGTGTACAGTAAAATGGAATATGTATTTGATAAAGCCTGCAGCTTTATTAAAAGGAATATGTATATGAGATATAAAGGAGAAGTGCTTTATGGGAAGAGACTATGAAAATAGTGTACAGTACAATGGAGTATATATTCCCAATGAATATGCATATTAGACATGGAGGAGAAGGGGTTTATGGGAGTTGATAAAGCTGGTAGTGTGCTGTGGAATATAACATCTATTCTGCTTAGTCCATTCTAGGTGAGCCACGCAGAGGCAATAATATGAGATAAATGGGACGGAAGTTCATCACCGTCAGGGCAGAAATGTCCATTGATACAGTACGCGGGCGCGGGCAGCATGGTAAGATAGGGCGCAAGCCCTTTATGGAGATGGTGAACTTGTCTGAGGATTGTTGTTTATGGGAGCATGGTGGCAGCAGTAGCAGAACATATTATTAGTGTGCATGCAGGAGAGTGGAAGGGGGAGTGGGTTTTGTGGATTCTCTGATGGCTAATTGGTTAGCACCTAAATAGGGTGTGTACCTAACATGATATAAAAGGAAATGAGCTTAGACCACATGGGACCGGACCTCTAAAAGTCACTCTCTGTTCTCTTGCGAGATTCCCATTTTTTTTGGAGACTACTCGTCCAGCCATGTCTCAGTTATCCCCACTATGTCATATTTTTGTTCTGCAATTAATAATTCTAGTTCATGTACTTTGTTGGTGAGGCTCCTGGCATTGGTTAGCATGCAATTTAGAGATTTTCCAGTTTTTATTCCTTTCTCCCTATCCTTTTTAACTATTGCTACACCCCCTCCCTCCACGCCACCTCCTGATGTATTACTAATTCCAAGCTCTATGTCTTCACTATCTTGCACGCTATATGTGTAGTTTCCCTCCCCCACCAGTCCCTAGTTTAAATATTCCCCCAGCTTCCTAGCCATTTTGTCCACCAATACAGCTGCACCCTCCCCATTTAGGTGCAGCCCGTACCTAGCAAAGAGTCTCTAGCCAAGACAGAAGTCAGCCCAGTTCTCCAAAAACCCAAATCCCTCTTTCCTACACCAATTTTTGAGTCCCTTATTTACCCCTCTAATCTCCCTCTGCCTCTCTGGTGTGGCCTGTGGAAGAGGTAATATTTCTGAAAATATTACCTTGGAGGTCCCTGCCTTGAGCTTTTTGCCTAAGTCCCTGAAATCCTTTTTAAGGACACTCCACCTACCTCTAACTTTGTCATTGGTGCCAATGTGGACCATGACAGCTGGATTCTCACCAGCCCCACTCACCAATCTTTCAGCCCGATCCGCGATATGTCGAACCCGGGCCCCAGGTAAACAACATACTGTTTGACAATCCCAGTCTTTGTGGCAGACTGCCCTGTCTGTGCCCCTTATAATGGAGTCCTCAACTACTAGCACCTGTCTAGTCTGACCTGCACTCCTATTCCCAATCTTACTGGAGCAGACAGGGGTAGTGTCTTGCTGCAGCAATGCTATTTCTGAACCGACATCCCCCTCATCCGCCAATCTTGCAAATTTGTTGGGGTGTGCCAGTTCAGGACTAGCCTCCCTAACACTCTTCCCTCTACCCTTCTTTCTAACTGTTACCCAGCTAGCTGCCTCATGTTCCTGCACCTCCATGCTACCATCCTCCCCAGCATCTACACCTGCGAGTGATTGCTCAGTGAGCAGCAAACTCGCTTCCAAGTTGGCAATGGATCTCAGTGTTGCCACTTGCTCATTTAGATCCAGGATACGGGCTTCTAAATGTGCAGTGTGCACACATCTTGCACAGCAGTATGGACCCTCGAACTGTTGGTCAAGGATGGCATACATTGCACAGGTTGTGCACTGGACAGCATTGTCAAACATGGAACTCATGGGGATGTTACCAAAAAAAAGAAATACAGATACAAATATGAAAAATCTGTATAATACTGCCCTTTCTAAAAGCCCCAAATCTAAAGTCCCCCAATATTAAGTCCCACACTTAAGCAAAACGACACTTGAGACAAAACAGACACACTCGCATGCTCAGAATACTCGCTTAGTTTACTTAGCTTTTAACCTTTTGACCCAAAGCAGTTCAGCAGTGCAGCAGAAACTCTCCTTTGAGAAGGCATGTTGTAAGAGCAGTCTGGACAGTCCAGATAGTGAGCTGAAAATGGTGTTTACAAGGCAATACAGTGAAATATATATAACATGGTCATGTGATTTTAGCAGCCAATGAGAGCCCTACACCTCAGCGATGACGATTTTGACACTTCTCTGTGCTCTGCACTGATTGGATGACCGCCAAAAGTGCAGAAAGGTGATCGGATGGCCGCCAAAAGGGCAGAAAGCCGCTGAAAATGAAACTAATAATGGCATGTCGAACTAGAACTTCACTTGAAGGAACAGTAAAATGTTCGGTTTGAGTTCTAAAAATTCAAGAAGTTCTACTAGAACTTAACTTTTCTAGAGTGGTTCAACCAACACTAGTTAAGATGCCAATTTTTATGCACATTATATTAGTGTAGAATGTGTCTGATTTATGAACCCACTCTGCTGCAGGTCATAAATCAGGCGCATTCTAGCACATAAACGTCAATTCTGGCTCAGCTAAACCACTTTGAAAATGGTTTATCTGTTCCAGCAGTAAAACGCCTGGAATTGCCGTAATGAAGCTATAAATCTATAGCTTTGAACGGTTCTAGTGCGTCACGCCTCCCACATGCCCCCAATCTCAGGCGTATTACAAAGTGCCACAGGAGCTTTGTATTGCACCTGATATTGGCGTACGGGCAGTTTTAAACTATAGCAAACGGGGCGGCGCTCTATGTTGGGCTGAAAAGACGCCAGACTTCTGCTGCAGCCATGTTCATACATGTTGCCCTAGGTGTCTTCATTACTGTGAACTGATAGGAGGAAATGTCTTTTTGATAAATTTGCTAAATAGGCCTTTTCACCTGGTCAGAAGACTTGCATTGTTTGATTGGCTGAATGTGCATTAGGATCTCTGATATTATCCAGCAGCAGTCATAAAAAGTCACATTACTGCTCTTTATATAGTAGTGGTGCCAGGGTAAAGCATCATGAGATACTGCCCTGACATCACTGGGTGCAGGGAAGATGCCACATCCCCTACGGCAGGCACACAGCTTTGCCATGATATAAACTGATTGCTGTGGGGATGTGGCATCACCCACCTTTCTTGGATGCTAGATAAGCTATCCAGTGTACTGGAAAGCTGGGTGATGTCATATTCCCCACAGCAATCAGTTACGATGATGGGATAGCTGTGTACCTGCTGTGGTGGATGTACAGCACATACATAGAAATATATTAACCAAATAATTTATATTTGTACATGTGTTACACATTTTATAGAATGAGTAAATAATTTTTTCTGATTGGTGCAATATACCACACATAGCCTGCTGCAGGCAACCAGAAAGTGAACTGGAGCATTGATGCAGGGGAATGAGGTGTACATGTCTAAGAATGATGATGTAAGTGTGTAGGACAGAGCTCAGCAGTGTTAGGAGGATTAGGGGGAGGGTGCAGGGAAGTTCTAGATTGTAACTGCAATGGATTCTGGGACTTGTAGGAAAGAGCTGCAGGAAAACTACTGACATTTCCAGATTGTTTATTTCTTGACCTGTTGTAAATAACATCTCTGTTTTCAGTTATGTTGCGGGGACTCCGATCGTCATGAAGAACGGTGCACGGCAGAGTTTTTCATTCATTTAGACGCCGCGGCCATCTTTACCACGGCGTCTAAGGGTTTAAACAGTGCGGGCAGCGCCGGCCCCCGTGCTGTAACCGCCGGGTATTAGCTGCGATCAGCCGCTAACACCCGGCGGCTGTGTGGCAGCATCACGGAGCGATCCCGCCGCAAAGCCCCTTAGTGACCCTGGGACGTACTCATATGTCCAGGGTCGTTAAGGGGTTAAAAAGCCACAAAAGAGTCATATGAATCCCAAAATGGTAAAACTGAAAATATCAAATCATCCCTCAGAGGGCAAGAAAAAAAATCCTTTCTATTGCGTGAAAGTAGAAAAACATGCAAAACCATTATCTTCATAATTGTACCGACCCACAAAGTAAAGTCGATATGTCACTTAGTCATTTGTTCCACATGGCTAATGTTGTAAAAATTAAACACAAAAAACAATGGAAGAATTGCTAGTTTTTTCCCATTTTCTTGGCCCAATGCTAAAAAAAATTGTGAAAGGTCTGTGTGCCCAAAATGCACAATTCACTCATAAATGAACTCCCTGAAGGGTGTCAATTTCAAAATTGCGTGACTTCTGGAGGGTTCACCTGTACCACTGCTTTAAGGACTTTGCAAATGAACCATGGCATTCAACAAACATTCAGAAAAAGCTCTGATAACCAAATAGTACACCTTTCCTTCTAAGCCCTGCCATGCACCCAAAAGCAGTTTACAATGACATATAGGGTATTGTCATACTTGGAAGAAATTGCATAGCAACTTTTGAGGTGCCTTTTTCCAGAATTCCTTGTGAAAATTATATATTTTTTCATGTTTAATAAATTTTCAAAAATATCTTCATTTCTGTTTTGTTTTTCTTTCAAGTTGGGGTGCAGAGTGTATATTATTGGACAAAATAATGAACTTTTTGAATCTTACCAAATGGCTGCAATGAAAGAAAGAGTGAAAAATTTAAAGGTGTCTAAATACTTTCCGTACCCACTGTATATACTGATGTGAAATTAGTAAATGTAGTTCAAAATAGACTATGTTTGCTTTATAGGATGCGATGTGTATGGGGCCTTATTTAGTAGGATTGTTTGTAAGAGCAGTGAATATGTGGAACTCTCTGCTAAAGGAGTTTAAGAAGGTCTTGATGCATTTCTAGAGTGTAATAGAGCGATTAGGATTCTGGGGAAGGGTTGTTGATTTGGGGATTTATTATGTTTGCCAGATTGGACTAAGGAAGGATTTTTTCCCTAAAATGAGGACAATTGGCTCCTACTCTTGGGGTTTTTGCCTTCCTCCAGATCAACACTATAGGAAAATAGAGTCACCTGGACATCTTTTTGCAGCCTTACACACTATGTAATATTTTACACGATTAAAAGAATGCTTTCAGTGGGCTCTTCTGTTTTGCAGTTTACCATTGTCAAATCTATAAATGTTTTGTTTATCTTATACCTTGTGAACAGACTGATTGTGCCATGAATCTTAGGCCTCATTCACACGGCGACTTTGGCCGCGGTTCCTGCGGGCAAAACCTCTTCCTGCCCTTGCCGCAAACTCGCGTCTCCCGAGTGGGCGTGGTCGTGGCGCAGGTGGGGCGTGGTTTGGGGCACGGCTTGCAGCGAGGGTTTGCCCCCATGCAAATTAATAGGCAGGGGTAAAACCGCGCCGCCAGCCGCGGCACAGCCACGCACCAACCGCGGCTACACCCGGGGCAACATCGCACGGCCGCCACGCTGAGGACTCCCTGTCAAGAATTGACAGGAGAGTTGTCAAACACGCGTGGCAAGGCCGCAGCCCCAAAGCCGCGGCCAAACCCGCGGCGTGTGATTATTAACACGGTTTCCCATAGGAAACCATGTTAATAAACTGGGCGCGATTTGGATGTGGTTTTGCCTGCGGACACCGCGTCGGAACTCGCGGCCATAACCGCGTTCAAATTCGCCATGTGAACCAGGCCTTAAACAAAGTATTCACTTATCTCAACTAATAATGAAATAAAATTTGGATACTTGCTTGAAATGTAAATCTCTTATATAGCTTTTAAAGCTAGAGATTTACTTAAATGTGTTTGACATATTTTAAAAGCAATGCATGTCAAGACTATATAATGATAAAAAGAAAATTCTGTTTTATGTATTTCCATAGATAAATGAGGTTGTCAGGTTGGATCATAAAGGACAAGGTTCTAAGTGCAGTCTCCATGAAGTGGTATCTATTCAGAGAGTTTCTTACCATCTCAGAGGAACAGTAGTACATTTTCTTTATTGGTGACTTCAAGCGCAACAGATTAATTGCTTTAAAGGCTAACTTTCTAGTGTGGGTCCACTGGGTAGTTCACAGATTGCACTTTTCATATAATATAGTTCTTGCTATAGACAGAAAGTCTCATAAATTGAGCAGTACGATCTTCAATTTAGATAAAGGCATAAGGTGACTGGTCCTTGCATTTGCACTGTAAAAATACACAACACAGAATTTATATTATTTTTTCTACACTTACAAATTATGAACCTGCTGTGTTCCTCCTAAAAATTCAGACAAGTCAATGAAATACAGTATGTGTTACATTGTTTCATTGTCCTGAAGTTCAATATGATGGAGATCACTAGAAATATGATGCTACTGCAGCCAGATTCCATTAACCCTTTAACGACACTGCATGTAAACTTATGTCCCAGCGCCAGTAAGGGGCTTTTTACTGGGATTGCGCCGTGATCCCACTACACAACCGGAGGGTGTTAGCTGATTGCAGCTAACAACCGCCGGTTACAGAGCAGGATGGAGTCGGCTCTTAGAGATTGCGGGGCCCAGATCGGTTAACATGGAAGCTGGAAGCTATATTTTTTATTTTACTACTTTCTGCCCAGGCAGGAAATAGTAAAGCCGCCATCTTTGTGTACCCTAATGCATTGTCTATAGAATGCATTAGGCTGTATAAATGATCAACTCCCCTAATGGTCAAGCACCCTAAGGGGCACTTTAGTGTTAACATAAAAAAAGATGTTTAAAAGTGTAAAAAAAAATTTAAATCACCCCCCCTTTAGCCATTTTACCAATAAAAAAAATCTGAAATATAAAATAATTCCGTACGCTGAAGAAAAAAATTCAAATGCCAAAATTGCGGGGTTTTTTGCTCATTTTAAATCCCCTAAAAATTTGAATAAAAGTGATCGAAAAAGTTGCCTGTATTCCACACTGGTACCAATAAAAAGTACACTTTCGGAAGCAAAAAAATGCACCCTTACTCAAGTCTGTAGGTGTTAGTACAAAAAAGTTACTGGTCGCAGAAAATGGTGCTGTGGTGCAAATTTCAATGTTAGAAAAAGTTTGGATTTTTTTATTATACCAAAACATAATGAAAAGTGAACGCCGTAAAAGAAAAAAAAAACTGCAAACATAGCTCAAGTATGTTTTTTTTTCACATTTTGACCTACTTAGAATTTTTTTGTGGTTTCCCAGTATATTCTATGGTATGGTGAATGACACTATTAGAAAGTACATATTTTCCCGCAAAATAAAAGCCCTCATTTGGCTAGTTAGGTGGAGAAATATAAAAGTTATAACTCTTGGAAGTCGACGAGGAAAAAATGAACGTGTCAACCAAAAGTAAAAAAAAATGCTGGGTTCATAAGGGGTTAACACTTTACCATTAAACATTTTACTTCAACACAATGTCTACCTGTTTGGGAGCCAAAAATTGATGACACAATGAAGGCTAGGGTCAGGACAAGGCATTTTGATGTCCTAGGCAAGGCCCCTCTCTTTTCCGTCAACCCCCCAAAAAAATGTAAAATCCCTGGCCCAACCTGACACAGCTTGACTATGTAATAATATATATAAAAAAGTGGGGTTAATATATTTTATTAAAATGGTAAACAGAACTTTTTCAGCATTATGCATTGACAGACTATTATTTATAGTCCTTAGAATTATTTTTACAATCAAACAAATGGGTCACACTGTTTCCTATACAGCAAGGAATGTTAGAAAGTCCATTTGATACTTATCTTTCTCATGCTCCTAGAAGAGTAGAGCCGTCTATCCCAACATATCCCCGTGCAGTATGGAGCGATGTTTCAGAGGATTGACCTCCTTTCTCAAGTACGTCCGGTCTACCGAGTTTCTACATTTAAACACATGCGTATCGGTATTGATTGCTAACAGGTGTGTTAACCCTACAATTTACAGATTAACTCTAAATTGCCCTAAACAATAGATTTACTTTTTTTTAATAGTTGCATTACATACAAAAAACACACACAATATTTACAAAAAAGATTTGAAACTTAATTTCTCCTTCAATCCTTTTGGTATTAAAATATCCAAAGAATATATCCAAAATGTCTCTTACTGTAGGAGTTTTCTGTTTAGTGAGCCTTTCTGTTCACTTTTAACCTTTTCCACTATTCACCATCTGAGTTTGCAAATTTGATGAGCTGCTTCTACAAAATGTTTAGCTATGGAATTCTCTCCATATTTATTAATATTTTTCGTTACCAAGCAGGTTCACACCTCTTGGATATTAGTAATATGTCATAATAAATGCTACAGTAAAAAAACTATGACCTGTGTCTTTGAGGCAGTGTTTGTCCCTTGTGACGTAATCCTGTAAGAAAGAATCAATATACTCAGCAAATGGTTCAAGAATCGATGAGACTCCTTACACGATGGGTCGTCCCAGAGGTGACTGTAATGACTTATGTACTTTTGGTACCAGATAGAATATAGGAGTATGAGGGTATTGTACTGTAAGCATCTGTTTCATTTTAATAGAAATAAGTTGAAGTGGCACTGCTTTTTCTAGTATTGCATCAATCTTTTTTTTCGTAATCCTCTGTTGGATCTCCTTTAAGTTTTTTTATGAACTTTTATGTGTAGAGGTGATAAGGACAACCGTCACTTCCCCCCACCCGTCAG
Source organism: Phyllomedusa bahiana (assembly GCA_025379985.1). Taxonomy (NCBI): domain Eukaryota; kingdom Metazoa; phylum Chordata; class Amphibia; order Anura; family Hylidae; genus Phyllomedusa; species Phyllomedusa bahiana. The sequence continues at coordinate 34,172 of JAODAL010009819.1, forward strand.
CTCTTTCTATGATAACTTGGTCCTCATTCTTAAAATCTTTTATAGCTTGTTTCTCATGTAATGTAAAGTTGGAGTTTAATTTTTTCAAACGCTGATCCCACTTGTTTGTTGCTTCCCTTATCACCAATTGTTCAAATGTTTTTAACGTCGCAGAGTCAACAGTGGGATCAAACTGACTTTTCTTGTATTTCTTACAAAGCACCTTGATTATGCCCAGCAACACCACAGTTGAAAGGGGAAAAAAATTGCAGCAACACAACAGTGCAGATATGGCCTATCAGGATGTATTTATATAAAATAATATATTGTATATACAAAAATACATACAAATAGCTGTAAGACAATGTTCTATGGATGATGCTTCTAAATAATGGACATACAGTCACCATACAATACCGCTATACAAGCAGTAAATATTATCAGCATGATGTAACTAACCAAACCAGTATACCAAGACCAGTATTATTAATGATACTGGTATACAAAGACCAAATAAAACTGCCAATTCATTAACATATATTATCATTAGAGATGGGCAAATTGATTCTAACGAAGTGGAATTCGTTTAGAATTTCAGGAAAACTTCGGTTCGGAACGAAGTCGAACTTTGGGGTACTTCGGGTGAACGAAGTGTGCTTTTGATTGATAAAATGGCTGCGAGCACATGGCGCTACATGGGGCAAAGCACTCTGGGAGGAAGAAGGGCATAGCCTGCATGACATGTGCAGAGGTGAAGCCAATCAGAGACCGGCGGGATTCTGTGACGTCACCGCACTATATAAGTCGGGACGCCGGGAGCTCACACTCCTTTCACTGTGCTCATCAGGGAAGGTGCTGCCGCGGCTGATAGCTCTTACTGAAGAATTAATTTTTATATAGCGATTTCTGTGGGGTGTCTCATCTTGTCTCAGAGACTGTTCTCTTAATGTTCTATTTCTATTTTTTTGGGGTATTGGATCTGAAATCCAGTGTGCGTCCACTGCAGCTGCATATACATTCAATATCCAAGTGGGATCTAAGCCAGTTCCTGTTGTATTCATTTAAAGAAACAGCGTTTTTACAATACAAATACCACTTCATTTTTGGCTGCTCAATTCTATTGCGCAATTTACATCCAGGGTTAATTAAGCGTTGTTTTGCTGGTGTGCTGACCCCAAGAAACCGTCTTTTTCAACGCCAAAATATATAAATTTTTCCTGTAGCCTATTTCACACAAGCAGAATGTTAATTACAACTGAATCATTTGTTGTGTGGCGTAGAAAACACGCAATGTAACACCTACAAAGCTACTATTTTGTGCGGCTCAATTCTTTGGCGCAAGTTACCATCCAGGGGTTGAATTAAGCGTTGTTTTGGCTGGTGTGCTGACGAAAACTAAACCGTCTTTTCAACGCCAAAATATATAAATTTTACCTGTAGCCAAATTCACAAGCAAAGGTTAAGGGATCCGTCAGGGGCGCACGAACAGGACACAGACAGCGTAGTCCCTGACACTGATCCAACCCCTGTCCCTGGCTATGGGGAGCCCGACCCAAATAGGTCTGCCCCCAACCAGAAGACTGACACTATACTGAATAGCGTTTGAAACACAAGACGCAGACAAACAATACAAACACAATAAGGGATGGTCCAAGCAAGCAAGTCGGTAACTATCGGTGGAACGCGGTAACAAAGCAGAAGGCAGAAGAATAAAACCGTTGAAACAAGCAGAGTAAGATAACCAGGGAGGCACAGAAATAAAGAGGGCGAGTTATAGGCAGAAACGAAAACCAATAAACAGGCAAGGAAAAGGACAGAAGAACCCTTAAATTCCTTCCAGAGAACTAGAGACAAAGGCAATAGAGAAGGAAACTAGAAGACCATATAGGAAGTAAGCTGTCAATCACCATAGCTAATAGCCGAGGTTAACCCGTGTAGTGCTTGACATTCCTGCCCGGGCGTCAGGCCAGGAATCACTCAATCTAGCAGGGAAGAAAACCAGTTCACAACAAGTGAACACAAAATTAGACAGCTATGTCGAAAAACCACGGCTTACGTTGCAACGCCGATGGCCGGCTGACCATAACTCAAGCTGGGAACTTTCTGGCATGATCAAGACAAAAGGTTAATTACAACTGTATCTCTGTTGTTGGCGTAGAAAACACGCAATTGTCAACACGCTACAAAGCGACTATTTATGGTGTCTGCTCAATTCTATTGCGGCAATTACATCCAGGGGTTAATAAGCGTTGTTGTGCTGGTGTCTGAACAAAAATAAACCGTCTTTTTCACGTCCAAAAATATAAATTATTCCTGTAGCCTCATTCAACAGAAAGTGTTAATTACAACAGTATCTCTTGTTGGTGTGGTCCGTAAAAAACACGCAATTGTAACACGCTCCAAAGCTACAATTTGTGCGGTTACACTCTTTGGCGGCAATTTACATCCAGGGGTTATTTAACATTGTTTTGCGTGAGCTGACAAAAAAAAACCGTCTTCTTAGAAGAACAAAATATATAAATTATTTCCTGTAGCTAAATCATGATCCGAATGTTTAATTAAGCCTGTTTTGTGCTTTTACATTAAGTAAAAACACAGTGTATTTTAAACATAAGACACATACAAGTAAATTATTCCCCAGGCCATTTGTGGAGCGCAATATAATCCAAGGGTTACCCACATGTAACTTTGTTCATTTGGAGTCCAAAACAGGGTGAAATAATTTATCATATTAACAGATAACATCATCAAACAGTGTCTGAACATTTTAGAACAAACTTATGTCCAGACAGAGAAAGTGGCAGGCCTCTGCACCTTCGTGAGTGCACAAATCCTGGAACAGGCCCAGGTCGCAGCACAGCAGAAAAGGATACTTCTCAGCAGGGGTCACTCAGTGAGGCCACAATTGCCGCTAGTTACATCAAGCGGCCGTGTGTTGTCAGCAACCCAATGATTCTTGATTGGATGACTAAGGTCCTCCTCTACCTCCCCGATTAACATCTGACAACCCCAGCCAAGAGTCGGTAGGGAACCTCAGACACATCCATTAGTTGGCATGGCCCGGGAGCGGTCCAGCGGCCCTCACCTGTCCTCACCCGCCTCTGACCCAACCGGTCCCTCAGCCAGATATCTACTATGTGGACTGGGCTCAGCGCCACAATAAACAGAGGATGAACAATTTGAGGAGGGAGTCAGCAGCTACTTGGCAGCGAAGAATGGGGTCCAATATCGCCTTCTTCATGCAGTAGGCGGCAAAGTATAGATGTGGAAATGGCATGGGAGGTCATGTTTGTGAAGAGGTCAGCCTCGGCGATACCAAGACCGGTGATGAGGACAGCATTGACGATGAAACACACATAGATGATGAATGTAGCCGACCGCAACTTGGGAGCCGGGTGAGGCAAGGCTTCTTCATCTTCAGGAGAAGAGGGCGACAGCATGCGCGTTAGGCAGCAGCGCAGCAGCCAGTGGGTCCGTGTGGCCGTGAGTCCAGCAGGATAGCTAGCAGTGTGAGGACGGCAGCCATTGGGTAAAAAACCCGCTTCGCAGGTCCAAGAAAGTAGCGGCACAGGGGCACCGCGAGGCAGCGGCGCAGAGTCACTCAGTGAGGGAGCGTTGGCGGTAAAATCCATACTCGGCGGTGTGGCAGTATTTGCTAAGACACCGAGGAGCTGAATATGGGGTATATGTAGAATCTGTGGCATGAAGGGAGTTGTGGCCGGCGCTAACGTTAGCACCACGGCCCTGCTTCCAACACAGCAGCGTCACCTCCGGTGCCTGGGAGAAAAACGTAGGCTTAGATGCGGAGGTCCATCCAGCCACCGCAGCAACAGCCCACATTGCAACGCCCAGTTCACGCATGCCATTTCAGCCAGTCAAAGCTCCACCACCCTCTCAGAAGGGAGCTGTTTTCTCTTTGACATCCATCTCCCGGTCCAGATGCCTCCTGCTCCTCGCAACTATGGCGCAGCAGTCGTTCACGAGGCGATTGCAAAGTGACAACAGTATGCGTCCAACCATCCTAAGGTGGCAGCAGTCTGACCGTGGCTCCTGTCCAAGTTAGTGGTATTGGCAGACCTCCTTTCCAAATGGTAGGGGACTCTGCACCATCAGAAGAACTAATGGCTTGTGCAGCCGAGATGGAGAAGTTCCAAGCCGTAATTTCTTCCAAAAAGAAGTACCAGCAACTTCATAAATATGTTGAACAGAAGGTGGGTCATCTTGAGCTATCGGTTTGTATACCAAGCGCGCACGGCGAGCGCAGACGGTCATGGAGCAGAAACTACGGTCAGGGCCATACTGTCTTTACGGCCCACTGTGCCGAATGTGCCTTCCAGCCCAGGCACACCAACAACTGGACAGGAGACGCCACCTTCCCAAAACTTTTTCTCCTCCACTTGTCCAAACTGCTGCACCTGCGCCAATGTCCGCCTCCTCCTCCTCCACCACCACCAACATCTCAGCCTCCACAAGTACTGCTCCAACATAACACATGTGAAGGGCACAGCGGTGTCACGCAGTTCTACACCTGGCTTGCCTCGGCGAACGAATCAGTCACAGTGGGAGTAAAAGCCTCCGCTTCATGCAGAGCAAGAAATCGATGTGTGGCTTTTCGTCCTCGCCAACTGCAAATCGGAACCATGGGTGACGGACAATGGTATGAACCCATGGGGTGCTCGCGCTGCACCGAGGAGGATGGTCCATGCGCCCTGCATGGTGCACGTGTTCAACTCTGGTTTGTGAAAAGGTTCCTGAAAGTCTTTCCACCGATCTTCAAACATCTAGAAAATGGCCAGGAAACAGTGCATGCACTTTAATCCATTCGTACAAAGCCAGAACACCTCCTGAGTTGCCAGCGGCAGAACGGCCCTCCCCAACACACTCGATATGCGATGTTTCCACCCTCTGGAATTCCAGCCTGCACATGTTTTGGACCGACTGTAATGAAACAGAGAAAGGCCATTAACGATTTTTTGATGATCCAGTCTAGAACAGAAGTACTCCCCTGTGAAACTTTGATCGTCAGCCAGTGCAGCTCATGCGTGAACCCTGCCTTTGTTGAGGCCATTCGAGGCGACGTATTTTGTCAGTCCGCCTGGACTATGGGATGAATAACATCATTCACAGCTTCCTGTCCCTGGAACAGATGCTCGAAAAATCGTCGGGCAGGGACTGGAGACGTGCGACTACATCTCGTGGCCACCATGAGTCCGTGGGGGACTGAAAAAGGAAGGAGGAGGACATTGGAGCAGAAGCAATTGTCTGGTGAAATGAGTGGCTTTATCTACCCCAGGTGACAAGAGATGAGGCGCAGAGCAGCTGGAGGATGTGGTTTGAGATGAGGAAGACAAGGCAGATGGATCCCCAAGCACTTAGTTGCAGTATACAGTGAAATGGAGGCAGAGAGCCCCTCGGAGTCTCACTTGTCAGATGGCCCGAGCATGCTTATTTGCATGGCTATTGAACGCCGAATAGTCATGCATCCGGCAGAGGGATGACTTCTGGCTCTCCACGCCTATAGGACCCTCGCTACCGTTCCAAAATGGGAACCATTTTCCCCAGCTATTGAGAGGGAAGTCAAACTCAAATACTATAGGGAAATCTCCGTAATCAGTTGGCCCTGCTATGTTGCTGCATCAGTCCCCTCCTCTGACAGGTCTGTACCGGGGGTTCCTCATTGCTCTCGTACTACTGCCGCGCTTCGCATGGGGGAAGGTGGGGGGGTAGGAGAAGTACCAGCTCATCAGAGTACCTAAGTCTGGAGTCACAGATGAGCAGCTTCCTTCACCCGCCTAGTGAGGAGGGGCGAATCGCCAGCCGCAGCAGGACCTGAGCAGATCTCTGAACCAACAGGTTGTGGCCTACTTGACAGCACACGCTTACTCCTCAGATAGAATAACCGCTGGACTCCTGGGCAGCCAAACTGGATGTGTGGCCGCAACTTGCCGATTTGCAGTGGAGAAAGCTGTCCTGCTCCGGCAGTAGTGTGCATCAGACGGTTTTCAGTGTGGCTGGGCCCACGTACCCCAAGGACCACCCTCTTGTCCACGGGAAATGTGGAACGCTGACATTTGTCAGATGACTCTGCGTGGATCGGCCAGGATTTCCACACACCAATGCCTTAGGCGTCAGTCTGGGTTCAAGCTACCTGCTAGCCACTATTCTGATGCCTCCACCCGCCAATGCCACACATCTGCTGCCAGTTTCTCCATGCTCCACCACCATCTTTAACCAGGGACTGGTATTGCCACCCACCTCAACACTTCTGTCATTGTGTCCACTCTATGACCTCATGCTCTGCTGCTGTATGCTGTTTGCTGTTGCCGTGACATCCACACTGAGTCATTGTGCCCTGTCCCAGACCTCATGCTGCTGCTGTGGGCTGCTGCCATTTCCTCCACACTGTGTCCATTGTGCCACTGCCTGACCTCATGCGCGCCCGCCGAGACCTCCGCTCTCAAGTCATTGTGCCAATCTGTGGCTTCCTCCTGTTTTGCCACTCTCCAGAATGTCATTGTGCCACAGCTTGATCTAATGCGCTGCTGTCGTGACCACCACACTGTGGTGATAGTGCCACTCTGTGGCTAATACTGTTTGCCGCCTCCAGAATGTCAATGTGCCACTGCCTGACCTCCTACTGCTGCCGCCGGACTCCACACTGTGTGATTGTGCCACTCTGTGGCCTAATACTGTTTTTGCCGCCTCCAGAATGTCATTGTGCACTGACCTGACCTCTACTGCTTCCGCCGTGACCTCCACACGCGTATTTGTGCCACTCTGTGGCCTAAAACCGTTTTGCTGCTCTCCAGAATGTCATAGTGCCACGCCTGATCTCATACTGCTTTCGCCGAGACTCCACACTGTGTGATTGTGCCACTCTGTGGCCAATACTGCTTTGCCGCCTCCAGAATATATTTGCCACTGCCTGACCCTCATACTGCGCCGCCGTGACCTCCACACTGTGTGATTGTGCCACTCTGTGGCGTAATACTGTTTTGCCGCCTCCATAATGTCATTGTGCCACTGCCTGATCTCATGCTGCTGCTTCGTGACCTCCACTCTTGTTGATTGTGCCAATCTGTGGCCTAATACTGTTTTGCCACCTCCAGCGATGTCATTGTGCTACTGCTTGATCTCTATTCTGCCTGCGTGACCTCCACCACTGTGTGATTGTGCCACTCTGTGGCCCTAATACCGATTTGCTGCCACCAGAAGTGTCATTGTGTCCACTTCCTATCTCATACTGCTGCCGCCCCCCCCCCCCCCCTACCCGGTGACCTCCCACTGTAGTTATTGTGCCCTCTGTGGCACTAATACTGCTTTGCCGCCTCCAGACTATCATTGTGCCACTGCCTGACCCATACTGCGCCGCCGTGACCTCACACTGTGTAATTGTGCACTCTGGTGCCTAATACTGTTTTGGCCGCCTCCCAGAATGTCATTTGTGCCACTGCCTGATCTCATGCGCTGCTGTCCCCTTGGACCACCACACTGTGTGATTGTGCCAATCTGTGGCCTAAACAGTTTGCCACCGCCAAAAGTCATTGTGCTACTGCTTGATCTCATACTGCTGCCGCCGTGAACTCCAGAAAAAAAAAAATATATATGGAACTGGTGATTGTGCCACTCTGTGGCCTAATACTGTTTTTCCGCTCCAGAATGTCCATTGTGCCACTGCCTGAATCTCATACTGCTGCCGCCGGACCTCCACACAGTTGATTTGTGCCACTCTGTGGGCCTAATACTGTTTTTTTTGCCGCCTCCCGAATGTCATTGTCCACTGCCTGACCTCAAACTGCTGCCGCCGTGACCTCTACACTGGTGATTGTTGCCACTCTGTGCCCTAATACTGTTTTGCGAGCCTCCAAATGTCATTGTGCCACTGCCTGATCTCATACTGCTGCTGTTGTGACCTCCACAATTGTATCATTGTGCCACTATTGTGGCCTAATACTGTTTTGCCGCCTCCAGATGCCAGTTGTGCCACAGCTTACCTCAACTGCTGCCGCCGTGACCTCCGCTCCCAGTCGTGCCACTCTGTGCTTCCTCGTGTATTGCCACCTCCAAATGTCATTGTTCCACTGTCTGACCTCATGCCTGCTGTCTGTGCGCTGCGCGTAACCTACACACTGTGTCATTGTGCCACATCCTTGGCCTACTCCTCTTTATTGCCACATCTAGGAATATCATTGTGCCACTGTCAGACCTCATGCTGCTGTGTCGCCGCCATCACCTCCCACTCTGTCACTGATTTGCCACCTGAGCCCTCAGCTTGTTTTTTTCCAGCTGTCGCTCTGCCATGACTTTTATCAGGCTACATTCCTCTTCAGTTTTTTGGTCAGATTTGCCCTCTTAAGTGCCCAGGGAATATATAGTGAAGCGATTCTAAGAGCGGCGGCAGTCATATCTGCGTGTCATAACTAAAACACAACATACGTAAGAAGACCACACCAAGCTCCCCACTGCAATATTTAAGCATGGGCACAACGTTCTACAGCACCCTGCAGGCACTCTGTGCAGCCTGGAATAGCTGCTTTTTAAAACGCGATTCGTGCCGAAGTAAATTTGGACCGAAGTTATTTTTTCGGAAAATTCGGCGAAGTGACCGAATCGAATTTTTGAGAAATTCGCCCATCTCTAATTATCATCACATAGTGACTGAATAATACCGCCATACTGTTCCTGAATATAAAACTTTATACTACTAAAGCTACCAATATTCCAGTCATACAGTGACCCTATAGGGTCTGTACGGTGTCCCACCTGGTCTCACTTATACAGACTCTTGTGATGACATCATCACCCTAACCTGTAATTGAGTTGGGGCGCTGGGGCTTATGAGTCTCCCTCACCTAATTACAGCACGACACCAGGTAGTAAACATAAAGAGGGACATGTAGGAAAACTGTCTAGGTCTAAGAGCACTATATGAAATCAAAGGGAAGTTCTGATTGCTTGCTATGGGAACCAAGTCTTAGACCTAGACAGTTTTCATACATAAGGCCCAAAATGTCTAAAGATATGTGTCCCCCCTCCTCCTGAATTATACTTTCTATATAACTTATATATATTGTAGGGACTTTGACCGGCTCAGGGGGTCTTAGCTCACGGGATCGCCATCTTTGGTAAACAGTTAATTAAACACAAACAAAATGTCACTCCGACACCAGGCTGTATGTTGAAACTAGCCTCAGCCAGTTTTATTCCTCAAACAGGAAAAGTACGGTACAGGAAAACAAACATAACACAAATAAACTCTTCGGACATCTTGTCAGTGATAAAAACATATAGTCCCTCCCCACTCAGGGGTCCGGACCTAACATCCAGAACCACCAATACAGTCACAGTACTGTAATGGCTTCCCTCAAGTCTCTGGGGGCCAGAGCTCTCTCCTCAGCTCTGCTGCTCCAGTTTCTGGCTGCAAACCACGTCCCAAGATTACCTATAGAGATAGGCTTTTTATAGGCCTGGTAAAATCTGGACCTGGAACGTGAGAACAGCCACCCACCCAACTGCAGCTTAATTCTGGAAAAGCAGCTCTAATTTGCTGGCATCAAGCCGTACTATTATAGGTGTCAGCAACCTAAGTTTGCTGACAGACAACAACTGGCTTTCCTCCCTCCACCGAAGACTAACACTTGGGATGGCAGAAACTTACTAGCAGTGACCTGCTGTACGCCACCTAGTGGCAGCACCATGTGACCATCTAAAGTCACTCTGCCACAATATATATAAAGCTATAATACAAAATGCTAAGTAAAAAACCAATAAATAGTGGTCATACAGTTCCCTAATAACACAGCTACACAAAACCAGCATCCCAAGGATATTACCAAAAATTCTAACAAGGTCATGTACTGCCACACAATTACCACATACTAACTGAATAATACCACCACATAACACGACCACATAGTGACGGATTAGTATATGATACCATTACTGAATATAAACCAATACAGTGAGATCAATAGTACTACAGTCACCATGTAGTGATAGATAGCAGATGTAGGCATGCGCACTACACACAGATAAGTGATTACAGTAAATTTACTTGCATGGCCTCACCGAAGACATCTTCTCTGATGAGTCATTCCCTTCTCTGATGAGTTTTTTTTCTCTCCCTTTTCTTCTTCATGTGGTCCAGACTGGACTGCCATGACTCATCCCTGCAGAATTTAAGACACATGCATCTTAGAATCCTCACTTTTACAGCACTTTCCTACTATTTCCCCTCTCCGTACAAACTCTCCATCCATAGTGCCTCCAATGGTAATACTGACTCCCTTGTTCCCCAAGCATTAAAAGTGCTCATATTGTGTAGCAAATTTTCATCTTTTTTGTCCCCATATAGTAGGTAAGTAAACCCTTAATATAGTAAATAGGCACACCCGCAAAACTAGGCAGGCAGATATTTAAACCCTCTTCTAAGAAGGTATATAAGCCACCTTTAGGTAGGTATAAAAAAAAAAACTCAAGGAATAGCTCCTGTAACTAAGTAGGTAGACTTATAGAGCACCTTTTAGTAGGTAGACCCCCTGTAGTTATATACAGCCCCATGAAGGTATATATGCTCTCTGAAGGTGTGTACAGTCCCTTGTAAGTATATACATGCCCCCTGTAGCTGTATACTGCCCCCTGTAAGTATATACATACCCCCAGTAGCTGTACACTTCTCCCTGTAGCCGAATTCTGGCTTTAGTTAATTAAAAATAAAAAGTTACTCACCTCTTCTCTCCTGTATCCCCGCTAAGCAGCTTGTGCCGGGAGCTTGCGTCCAGTATAGGGGTGGGACATCATCACATCGCCTACGCCGAGATGCATGCTCCTGGCGTCTCCTAGGCCTTGGACCAAGGTGCGCAGGCGGCGTGAGCGGTACAACACTGCCTGAGCTTTACTACTGTTGGGTGTAGGCCTCGGGGCTCACTGCCGCGGAGCTCGGAGCCCATCAGGAGTTTACCAGCATTCTAGTGGGCCCCAAACTTCGTAGAAGTGGCCCCGAGGCCTACGGCCCATGTTAGTAAGCAGCTTAGGCGGTGTGATATACCGATTAGTGTTGAGCGATTGCGTTGGCTATCGAGATCGATCGATAGTCGATAGTCGGGCCAGAAACGATAAGTTTTTTTTCGATATTGAGCATCGATTATGCGCGATGACCATAAAATCAATGGGAGAGCAACAACACCTTTCATTATTACACCCAAACAATGCTGGAGAAGCTGAAATTAACATCACAAAACAAAAAAAAAAGGAACAGTAATTTTTGGGAAAAACCCCTTTTTGGGGTTTTAAAAAAAAAGAAAAAAAGGGACAAAAAAATATCCTGTCTTTTTAAAAGCCTGGGCCCAAACCTGCATACCCCCAAAATTTTTAAAAATGCAAAGGAGTTTTTAACCACATTTATTAAATGGGCATTGAATATCCTGTCTGGCACAGCATGAGCCCCAAAACCTGATGACCCCCACATTTTTAAAAATGCCGAAAAAAAGGGGTCTTTCAAACCCCCATTTTAGTTAAAATGGGGCATTGACTATACCTGTCCTGGGCCACAGCATGAGCCCCAAACCTGCATGACCCCCACAAAATTTAAAAAGTGCCGGAAAAAAGGGGGGTCTTTTAACCACCATTTTGTTTCACTGGGGAAATTTACTTACCTGTCCTGGGCCCCCAGCATGAGCCCCAAACCTGCATGACCCCCCCTTTAAAAAATGCCGGAAAAAGGAGTTTTCAACCCCATTTTAGTTGAAAGGACTTTGACTATCCTGTCCTGGGGCCCCGCTGGGCCCCCGGGCCGGGAAATTAAGTGGGGCGTGAAAGCCACGGGTCGTTTATTAACACGAGGTTTAAAAGCCCGAGAGCAGCAAAGAAAACTGTCGTGCTGAAGCGATGCGGAAGCGGAAGTGTGAGAATCCCGCCTTTCCCCGTACACATCAAACCTGGGGAGCGCTTCCCCTCCCTATGAGTGGGACCAATTGAGCTTTTACTTTGGAAAAACTGGGGTTTAACGCTTGTTTTCACCCAGGTCCCTTTATCTTTGGGAATTTTTTTTCTCATTTTACTCAAGTCTGGAGGAAATGGTCTCTGTACTTTGTTCTCATGTCCGTGCTCCATACTCCATGTTCCTTGAATAACATACATCTGGTCAAGTATTTCCTGTACCCTCCCTTGTTACAATTCAGAGGAATTTTTTTAACAGCTGATTTTGTATTGCAAGTTTTTTTAGTAACTTTAATTATAGAAAACACATTTTTAAAATAGGATGAATCCCACATGGTCTTTGTTTCTCTTATTTTTCATTGTATATTAAATGGGTTGTCTCAATACAGGGTTGATAAGGCTATGTTAATAGAAAGATCTTGACAAAAACAAGTCATTTTGCAATATGTGCCATTACAGTGTCCTACCTTATTTCCTTGTTTCTGACAGCACCATCACCTTCGAGCCACTCTGACAATTGTCGAAGAAACAATGTCTGTTTAGAAAACAAACATTTTATAGAATAGGGACCTGTAGTATAGCTGCATTGTCACAGCAAAATGCCCCCCCCAAAAAATTCAAAGCATGACCCTTGAGCATCTATTGGATAATTGAGAGAAGAAACAAATGTCAGATTAGAAACAAAATTTTTTAGCAATAGACCTGTTAGTATAGCTGCATGTCAGAGCATAATGCCCCCCAAAAAATTCAAAGCATGACCCTTGAGCCACTTTGGTCAATTCGTGAAGAACAAAATCTGTTAGAAACAACATAGATTTTTATAATAGGACCTGTAGTTAGTTATTAGCTGCATTTCAAAGCTCGCATGACCAAAAAAATTATGTATAAAAATGACTTTCAGCCAACTGTTAAAATTGTGAGGGAGATAATGCCGACTTAGCACAGCACATTTCTGTTACATAGGACCATTGATTATTGCTGTATCTCACAGGCAACATGACCCCAAAAAAATTATATATATGTACTTTCTCAGCCACTAATAAAAATTGTGAGGGAGAAATGACCACTTCGAAGTCACATTTCTGTTCCAAAGGGGACCGATGATTATTTGCTGTTATATCACAGCAACATGACTCAAACCATTGACAATGCGAGAACAAAACTTCGATAAGATAAGTAGAGTAAGTGGGGGGGAATACGCGGAGTTGTCATGAAACCTTTTCTGTCTTTTACAGTCTCCTCACAGCAAACCAGCAAAAATGAAATGTGGGGAAAGAGAATAAAAATTGCAGTAACAGTTAAGTAATGAATCATTTTAAAAAAAAGTTTTCAAGAGGACCATTTCTGTTTGAAAAGGATATGTGAGTAACTGGCAACACTAATCGGTGACCTCGGCAATTGCGGGCCATACAAACATCATCAGAGTCCTTGCTGATTCATCTTGGAGAAAGTCAAACGATCCACATTCTCTGTGGAAAGCCGGATGAATGCGTTTGTCTTCTGTATACACCTTCCAAGCTGTGCTGATGGTTGCCGCTCAGTTATTGACGCTGGGATGCTGGGCGGACAACCACCTCTTTGGCGTGACGAAGCCCAGCAGCTCGGGCCATGCGTTTACCATGATTGGAAATACCCAGAAGTCTATTGGTCCGGAACACATGCGCAAAAACATCGGGTGTTGAGACCGCCAGATAGTCGTGCACCATGATCTTAAGCTTGATCTTGTGTGTTGGATGTGTGCCCTGCATTGCATGCGTTGGTGAGGTGTTGTAAACCTCAAAGATTCCAGTGGTCACCCATTAGGACTTCTGCCACCTTGCCTGCTGCTGCCGCTACGGCCCTAGCTTGGCACCTCTTTTTGCTGTCCGTCGCTGATGTTGATCCACCGATGACCATTTGGGATCGTGAAGCAGAGCAACAGATAGCTCTCCAGTTGATCAATCAGCAAGGTCCCAAATTTCCTGCATTATTTACTATCTATTTGGGTGGGTGGAATGGAAGGAAAGTGCTGGGATGATTTTTGTTTTTGTACCGGGGATCCAGGAGGGTGGCCTCACCAAGTAGTAGTAAATGTTGTTCATTTTGATGGCCTTTTAATGCGAGGATCATGTTGGAGAGGAAATGGAAGCATCAAGCCACTCATGTGAGAGATGGGCCTTGATTTCCGAGCCTTGGGTCGAGGTGCACTAGCAACTGATCTTCCTCATCTTCCTCCTCCGCCTCAAAATTCGCGCCAACCTCTTTCCAAGGCAGGGACGTCACGGTTAACATCGGTATGTCTAGGAATACCTCCTCCTCCTCCCTCCTCATCCGCTAGCCCTCCCGGCACAGCTTCACAACGCCCATGAATTGCTGATGATGATGCACCCTGAGAGCTGATGCACACACTTGCACTAGCTATGGTCCCCCGAACCACTGCCATAATGAGACCGATGAAATTGTGAAAACTGTCGGGCCTTGTGGATTGACAGGAAGAAGAAAGGCTCCGATAGTCCGCATCTGTGTCCGTAATCCTCCTCCGTCGCTGGCGGGGACCTGTTGTTTCAGAGTGTCCAACGATCATTCCAGGAATAAGTCACCACAATTGCTCATGCTGACAAGGGCATTGTCCGCACTGACCATTTGGGTGGCTTCTTCAAAACTGGATCAAGGATGGTGCAGGAGCTCTTTCACCTGCCTCCACTCTCGGATGGTTCAACACCGAGGTCCGTACCGCTGATTGTCAGGGGCCATGTGATACTTCGTACTGCGTAATGGCATTGCGCTGCTGCCCACTATACGTTGGAGAATGTGGAGGGATGAATTCCTGCGTTGTTGCCACGTTCAAGCAATGTGACGGTCTTGAGGGGGGAGGCCGAGCTGACGCTGCAACGCAGCCAGGCGGGGACAAGAAGGGTAAGAGAACGGAGAGAGTGCGAACTCAGACCTCGAGCCTTCTTCAGCAGGCAGTCTCAGACCCGGGTGGTCAGGGGAGCTCTTTAGATATTTCTGGACGACAAGGTTACATGACTGTGACCAGGCAAAGGGATGTGCTCCAGCATAACCGATCTTAAGGGCGGCCAGCGATTTCGCCCGTTATCCGCACACCAACTTGCTGGCACAAGGTTTTGTCACCAAGCAAGAAGGCGGCTCAGGTCTCGTTGCTTAGATCCGTCCACAGCTCCATAGACCTGTGTGTGGACGGGTTCTCACAAGGCAGATTATGTCAAACACGGCCTGGATGTCTCTGGCACGTGCATGCCACCAGAGGACCTTGGGGGGAAAGAGCATGCACCATCACTGCTGTTTTGAAGAGCGTGTGCGGCCTCGAGAGCCATCGTCACCCCCAGACAGGGCATCAGACGACATTACACCCAGCTCACCCTGTGAGCTGATCGCAGAGATATAGCGCCTTTGAGCAGTGCTTACTAGTCATGTTCGGTGTCAGGATGGACTTTTTCCCGGCCCACAGATGCAGACAACGCGCTTTGACAATTTTTAGGATGACACGTGGCTGGCCAGGCAGGACGGCTTTTCTGGCAAAGAAATGCCTGCCTCGGGCACTCGGCTCTGGTATTGGGGACAAGCATGAGGGGCCACATGACGTGGCGGAACCCATCTGTGTCACACCAGACAGAAAGTGCGAACATTCTCAAGGCCAAAAGCCTGGCTAATGACGTCATTCAGGCTTTGGCTTTGAGGATGGTTTGGGTTTTTTAAAGTGTTTCTTCTGCTCCACAAAACCTGGAAGACAGAAGGCTGGCTGCTAGGATGGCCGCTCGATACGGGTGGCAAGTTTGTAGAACTGGAGGAAGGAGGAAGGGGTTGGATGGGTCTCTGGTGGGTGCTGGTGGTTCTCGTGAAAGGCGGCGGTGGTTGGAGGCTGAAGCGGAGGTGATCCTCTGATCATGACTTGAGAGACAAATGATGGGCCAGCTGAGGAACGCTTGGTGGTGGCGGAGAGGAGGAGGCGGAGACAGAGGGTATTGTACGACATGAGTTGGTGGCCCGGACGTCGGTCTGGCCTTTTTTCGGCCAAGTGTTCCTCCATTTCACGCCATGATTCGCATGCATGTGACTGATTGTTGGTGGTGGTTAACCACACTAAGGTTCTTGCCTCTACTTATGCGTTTACGGCAAAGGCGGGGGCATATGACAATCGCTGGGTGATGAAATCAGTGGCTTGCTCAAAGAAGGCCCAGGCTTGAGAGGTCATGGACCTTTTTGACGGCGATAAGCGAGGAGCGGGGTTTGCGCTAACGTGGGCTGGCGGGAATCATATCTCAGCTGACTTCTTGCGAAACGCACTCTCCCTTTTTGTGGCGGGACCCGTATTGACAATCTACCCCATCGTACTTCCTCATCGTCCACTGGGATGAAGCGCTCGCAAGCAAATTCTGCGGATGGAAAAAAAAGACAGGATGGTATCAGCAAATGTCGTTCATCATCATCATCTCAACACTGGTGACTTGGTCGTCCTGACTTTCTGCATCAGAAGTGCTGCGGGCTACAAGCAAGGGGCACTGCAAGGCGTTGCCACCGACCGGGATTTTTGCCGATTGACCGGCTTCCTTCACCTCCTATGTTGAATCAGTAAACTGGGCGTTAATAGGCAGAGAAAATCATCCTTTTTGGCATCTTGTTCTTTTAACAGCCTTATGACCCAACCGAATTTTGTCATCAAGAGGTCTTCAGGAAAATGGATTATCCACAGTGGTGGGTACAGAGTTGAACATTCGGGCGCTGCTTCTTGTTGGACAAGATGGCTGATGATCTAGATGACGACATTTTGTGGGGGATCCGTGACTGCGTGGACGAGGAGGTGAAAGACTGCTAGATGAGGGTTGCATTAACCACTGAAGGAAGATTGGGACGATGTTCGTTACTTCTTAGATTTCAAGGCCCCTGACCAAGCGATGACAGGCCTGACGGTCACACTGCAACTGACGATTCGCTGGCATGCGTTGTTGTCGCCCTGCATCAAAGGGAGCATCTTCTCCTCCTCTCGTACCTCTACCTCCATGTGCATTCCCCCCTCCTTTGCTCGCATTACCAAACTGCATTTAGCTCATGTTCAGAAATATAAAAATTTGAGAAGGTAGGGAATTGTTTGAATGTCTATTATAAATGTCCGGCAAAATATCAAGCTATTCTCATATTCCCTCTATATCAAAACAAATTGCTGGATTCAAATTTAACTGCAAGGTGTACTATCAACAAATCTGGTATGGGCAATAGTCCAAAAAAAGACGTATTGTTATGTTTTGGTTATAATATACGGTATTTTTTGAACCTTTCAATTCACTGTGGTGAATATAGAATTGCTGTTTTAAGATTTACGTAGATGCTGCGGGTCAATTGGAAACAGTGCTGGCCGTGCGCAAAAGTCAAAAAAAAACGTAAATGTTTTGTTTTGATATAATAAACGGTATTTTTTGCACCTTTCATTCACCTTTGGTTGATCATATAGAATTGCTGTTTTAGATTTACGTAGATTGCTGCGTCAATGAACAGTGCTGGGTGAGCAAAAGTCAAAAAACAGCTAACTGTTATGTTTTGATATAATAAACGGTTTTTTTTGCAGTCTTTCAATTATCACCTGTGGTGAATATAGAATTGCTGTTTTAAGATGTAAGTAGTATGCTGACAGGTACATTGAACATTGCTGAGGTCGGCAAAAGTAAAAAAGAACGTAACTGTTATGTTGTTGATATTAATAAACGGGGTCTATTTTTTGACACCTTTCAATTCACATGTGGTGAATATAGAATTGCTGTTTTAAGTTTTAGTAGATGCCTGCGTCAAAGCAGACATTGATGGGTGCGCAAAGGTGTCAAAAAACACTAACTGTGTGATATTTTCGTACGATAACACAGCTATTTTTGCAACAAACAAACCTGTGACTGACTACAAGTTGCTGTTTGTATGTGAATTTATGTGCAAGGTGGATATATCAACTGTCACAGGTGTAATGGGTTATAATTGAATGACACTTTCTGAAATGTATTAATGATAATACTACGGTGGAGTTTCGTGAGTTACAAAGAGACCTTGCAGTTAATAGAAATGATGTTTATCCTATATAAGTTCAGGTGACAATTTCCAGGAAATATTTCACATAGCAAAAAATCGTTATATCAATAAACGATATTCCAACTACCAATGTCTACACTTAAGTCTGGTGAATTATCCTGTGTTCTTTATAGATAGGCTTGTCTGTGTATCGCCCGCGGGCCCCGCCCCCACTCCCCCCCACCCCCCCCCCAACCCACCCCACACCCCCCCCCCGCTCCACAGCCGTGAATTTACAGTGGTTGATTCTGCTTTTAAATTCTCTAGCTAACAATAAAATGTTCAAATCCCTAATTAACTAAAACTGTGGCAAGGTCTCACAGTATAATAGTAGAGGTTTCTCTGGTGGGTTACAGAATTGAGACTAATTTCGCTGAGCTGTTTGGCCACAGCAAGAACGCAGGTCCTCTTTCCCTATGAGACGCTAGATGAGGACACTGAGGCTGGAAACAGGAATCGCTGTCTATGTAAAACGAGGTCACTGTGATTTTTCCAGCAATCGCCAACCGATACACTCCCGTCATGACGTAGCTCACACTATCTCACCCTTGACTCTATCTGTAATCTCATTTGTGCGCCGCCAAAATTACAGGATGTTGGAAGCGGCCGAAAAAGGCAAGCTCGGTTGTGTGTGTATGTTATGATGCAACAGATTTTTTAACCTTTAATTATCGCATGATCTGGAAAGTAAGTCGATTCAACCATAAAAACCTTGCCGATTTCAACTTTGTCGATAAAAATCGCTCAACACTAATACCGATCACACTGTCTGCGCTGCAGGCTTGGGGACTTGAGGGACCCTCACAGAGGTTGCCAGTTCGGACCTGGATACAGTGTACTTCAGAATGCTTTGCTAGTACATAGATAAGTGAGTTACAGTGCACTTACATCCTGTGACTCAAAGGTGATGTCTTCTATGACTGGAATTCTCACTTTTCCTCCATGCTAACTTCTCCCAGCCATGATTCATCCCTGTAGAATTTATCAAACAAATATCTTAGAATCCTCACTTCTCCAGCATCTCCCTACAGTGCCACGATGGTGGGTAGATAGATGTAGGAGCCACAAAGCTCCACCCCCTCTCCTCAGCAGAACACTGAGGGCCACATGTTTGAAAACTGTCTTGGTCTAAGACTTTTCTTGTTGCCCATAGCAACCAATCAGAATTCCCCTTTCATTTCATATAGTGCTCTGAAAAAGGGTCGCTCTGATTGGTTGCATTTGGGGAACAAGAAAAGTCTTAGACCAAGATAGTTGCCATACATGTCCCCCTGAGTGCACTGAAGAGACTGCTGATTTCCAGAACAGAAAAGAGGCTGCGGGGAGGGGAAAGGGGATTAATGCACGGATTTGAGCGATGCGGGGAATTTTTGGAATGGTGGAGAGAGTGTTTAGAGTGTGTGAGTTGGGTTTGAGTGGAAAAGGTGGGGGTCTTCAGAATGGGGTAGGTGGGTTAGAGTGGGAGAGGAGGTATTCAGAGGCGTGGGCTTGAGTTAGAGTAGGGGAATGGGTTCCAGAGTGGAGGAGGTGGGTTAGAGCATACGATTTCAGTGGAGAGGGGGAGTTCAGAGTGGGAGAGATAAGCTAGATTGGGTGGTTGAGGGGTGATGGGTTTAAGAAAGGGGAATGTGGGAATGGGGTTGGAGCAATTCACTGGGGGCAGGCAGCTCACCGCACCTCTGCAGCTTAACCATATAGTTTTGCTGCAAGGGAGCAAATGGCCTTTATCACTATGCGATGATGAGGCAAATAGGATGACCCCACTCCTCTCATGGTGTCCTGAAAGTGGGTGTCATCATTCTTTCTGCAGTAGGATAACCCAGCTTGCCTTGCTGTGGGGGATTGTCCCTTAGAGAGACTGATGCCTTTAGATGATGGATAAGCTACCCTGCATCTGGGATAACTGGGTGATGAAACCAAGACAATGTGTTTTCAATGGGGGACAGATTATAGGACCTCGGAAGAGTCATAATAGCAAGCACAGGAGCACTAACAGTAATTCCTTTTTTATATTTGCACTGATTATGTGGATACGCTTAAATAAATTTGGAAATTTGCAGATTGTTTAAGTCTGTTATGTGGATTTTTGATGGTTGAAAGTCTAAGAAAGCTCTCCAAATGGACTTTCTGCTGGTGCTGGTGATGCATATAATCATTACATTTATTGAATAGCTAGCTGATGCCCCATCCTCCAGGGTTTGTGTAGGATTTCTGATTTGTTTTTTTTTGTTTTTTTTTTATGCCATCCATTTTAGACCATGACGATTTGTTGGACTAAGTTGGACCAGCTCTGGATGCATTTCATAATAAAATGGTTCATCAAGGCTGGTGTCGGGGAGTGTTTATTTAAATAAAGTGTTTGTTTTTCTTTTGTTTGTGTGTTTATTTTTTATTATTTTATTCCAGTGTTACTAATGGAGGTGTCTGAAGATGCCTCTCCATGACCACTGGGCCTTCTTGTCAGCCAGAGGTATTTTTCCTCATGCTAAGGCTAACACTAATCCCTTCTCACTGTTACCTCAGCGTCCAACACACCAGGGATACTGGGAAGAACTGGATTACTGTCAGAATTGGACCATCTAACGTGATAGTCCACTTCTGTGCCAGCTGTTGGCTGGTATTTTTAGGATAGAAGGCTCCGACAGCCATGAACCTTCCCATTCTGTTTCAAACTGAAACTGTTGGTTATACCTTGGCTGGTTATGAAGAAGGGGAGACCCTATGTTATTTTTTTTAATAGTTTCTTTCTAGATTTTTTTAAATAAATTATTGAAAAAAAGATGATGTGGGGTCCTTCCCTTTTTCATAACCAGCTTAGGTAAAACTGGAAGCTGCAGGATGATAATATCAAGAGGGGAAGGTTTATGGCTAGTGATTTCTTCCCACCCTAAAGATACAGTCTGCATCTGCCCCAGAAGCTGATCATCCCATTAGATAATCTGCTTTCGATGGTAACCCAGATCTTCCTAGTACACCCCTGGTGCTTTTGGTACTGGGGCAATAGTGAGAAGGGGTTGGCGTCAGCTTTGGGTGACAAGAAACAGAGCTGGCTGACACCAAGCTCCAAAGATAGTAGTGATTAAACAAAAACACAGAAATAGCAGGGAAAGATACTGTACTTAAACACTCCATGACAACATCCCTCATTGACTATTTTATTAAAGAAATGTATATATAATATACATATATATATATATATAATGGCACATTTTTTGGCAGCTACAGTACCTTATCTTAACAAATGTGTCTCGCTGGGACTAGTGGAACCAGAAGTTCCGGCGTGCCACTTAAGCCATCCTTTGGGATATGATAGTGAGTGAGTGCATTGCATGTGTGTGTGTCAGTATTATAACAAATCAAAGCTGTATTGTCCCGGGGCTGATTCTTGGGGTGAGCGGGGGTTCAGGACCACCTGTACCCCCCTTTCACTGCACTCAAGGCCCTGGGTGGTCACTCACCCTGCTTGCTTCATGGCTCTGGGACCAAATGGAGAAGAGTAAGGAAAGTGAACAATTTCAGTCAGAAAACATATCACTGTGAGTCACTAGGTGTAACTGCATTGTTATCACTTACAAATCTGTAAAGTGCCTGTATACAACTTGTATCTACTCCTATACAGTCACTATATGGTGGTAATATTGTTAGTAGTGGTTGAATAATGATTTATATTCAGGAACAGTATTGCGCACAGTACACGGTCCCATACACCATGAGAACATACCCTTAAAATCCACAACAACATGTTTTGGAAAAAGCACATCAACAATATACCATTCTGGCATGAAGCTGTCTGTGGTGCAACTCGGTCTCTTTTTCCTTCTTGTTATTCCAGTTGGGGAATCAACACTCCATCCAATCAGTTGCTTCAGTGGTTACATGCCATTCTTTGGACATCACTAATTACATGCCGAATATTTCCTGAACACTGATGTCAAGAGAATGGAATATAACCACTGAAAACACTGATTGGCTATAGTGGTCACCCTCCAACGACTGAGGGACACTGCTGGTATCTTCAGTGCTTCAGAGTGCAAAGGTAAATATATATATTTTTTTATGCAGTTGTAGCCTATTTTTATGTTTTATTTTAAGTCAGATAACCACTTTATGCCTCAACAATGACTAAATTCCACATCTTAATACAAAAATTAAAGTCATCAGTAGAACAACACCTTGTTTTCTCCACTGATGATGCAGGAGTATGTAGTAGGCTAAACATCAGTACCTTAATTATATACATAGTGATTACACTAGAAATAATTAGTTTATTATTGCGGCAGTTGCTATCATAATTCCCATAGTTCCCATGCTGTTATGGTACTACAATGAAGCCAAATACTGTATTTTGCAGGCACAGATCTTTTAAAATACTCACTAGCATAATGGCTTCTATTAATATCTATCCAGGGCCACTTGATAGATCTGTTCTTCAAGAAGACACCGATCAACCCTATTGGGATTTAAGCATTTTTGGTGGCAAGAAAGATATTGCAAGCTGCACTTTTCTTGCTGTCAAAAATACACCAAAGTTTGACTAAATCTGATGAAACTGATAAACACTAGTGTGAAAAGAGCTGAAATACTGGTGGGAATTCTTACAGTATAACATAGTCATAAATTAATTCTGTGCTATACTGAGTTTACTATATGTAGTAAATAACAGAAGAAAACTGCAACCTTGTCAGGCAGTAGATGGCGTTCTGTACCATGAAGCATAATAATATTTACCTCAACTATCACTGATAAAATAATACTCCAGTAAATAAGGATAGAACCAAAGTGTTTTCCTTTTTATACTTCCAATTTATTTTTACAAACCAATAGGATTTTATTTTGCTTATGTTACACAAGTGGCTATTAGAAATAAGCTGTGTCCTTAATATATTTAAATGATAAATATAGATAACCTGCAGTCTATTGATGTATTAGAAGGAAAATTTGCAGTGTTGTATGCTACAAAATAAATCTACTTGCCTTGTTCATCATTACTAACTTGTACATGAAAAGTTAATTAGTGTGTGAACTGAAGTGCAAGTCATGCATCATTTTTGGGGAGCTTTATTTGAGCTAAATATGCAGTATTTATATATAATGTATTAGACCATGCTCAATTTTTTTTTTTAAATCTCCCAATGGTCTTGTGGTTCCTAGCACGAGTGTAATTAGAATTCACAGGGCTCCATAGCAAAATCAGATGGACCCCATCATCTAATGACAGAAAACTAAAGCAGCAGCATAAAAGTAATAAGTAAAATGTAAAAAGTCTGAGACCCTGTCATGGGAGCGCAAGCAGGAGCTAGAAAACTGACGGCTACATGAACTCCAAAGGTACCAAGAACATCTGGATGATGGAGGACCGCACCACCAGAGTCATTGCGAGCTTTCACCGCCGGACTAGTTTAGGCACCATAGAGTGGTTGCACAGCCTACACGAGGTGGTGCATGTAAGCTTCAAGAATATACCGTGACCGAAAAGTTATTGGGTCACTTTTCGGTATATTTTAAGGTGTGGAGCATGTAGCACGTCGCCCCAAAATTTGCATGACCACGTCCTCTTGGTGCCCCCCTTTGTAAACAGCCACGCCCACTCCAGCTAACTGTATAACAGCTCTGGAAGAAAGCTAAATTAGGGTTTTGGTGTCACCCAGCTTTCCTAGACATTGGATAGTCTATTCAGCATCCAGAAGATACCGCTAAACTGTAACTAAACCATTATACTACTACCAAAATCTCCACCATACAGTGATTATATCATGGTAGATACCAGTGTATACAGACTCTGCAGACTGTATGCTACCGCTATACAGTGATTATATAGTGGTAGATACCAGTGTACACAGGCTCTGCAGACTGTATATTACCACCATACAGTGACCATATAGTGGTAGATACCAGTGTACACAGGCTCTGCAGACATTTAAGTGACTACAGTGCAGTTACATCTAGGGACTCACCAGAGACATCTTCTATGACTGGAATTTTTCTTTTTCCCTTTTCTTCTCCATCCTGTCCAGACCACCATGATGACTTCTCTCGGTCACAACTCGTCTCTGGAGAATTTACCAAACAAACATATTAGTGGGGAGGTGGGGAGGTTATAGGGAGATAGGTGCAGTTGGAAAGGTTATGGGGTGATATTGCTTCACTACACCTAAGTAGAGGTGAGAAGACTATGGGGTAATAGGTAGGAAGGTTATGGGGTGATAGGTGGAGTGATAGCTAGAGGTGAGAGGACTATGGGGTATTAGGTGGAGAGGTTATGGGATAATATGGGTTGCATTTTGTGTTGGCACTAGGATGCATAACACAGTGGTGGGTAGTGGTGAGTAAGAGGGGTACAATCTGGAGATTGTGCTGTACCCACCATAATCATATTGTGCAGGTTGAACTCCGTACCCTGCACCCCCAGAAGATCAGCCACAGGCATGATCTTCAGGAGGTGCAGGAGATGAGTGTAGTACTGTCATGTTTTATTTTAATGTTCTTATATTTATACAGGTTTCCCCTTTGGACAATATCGGACTCATTTGGATTATGTTAGACCAAAATTGGATTGATTTCTTTAATAAAATGGTGAAAGAGGATTGATGTCGGAGAATGTTTTTTTATATTTCATACCAGTTTTAGTAATGGCGGTATCCGATAGACACCTCTCCATTACTATCCATTGGGCTTGGTGTCAGCCAGCAGTAGTTTTTGTCACCCCAAGGCTGACACTAACCCCGTATCACAATTACCTCAGTACCTAACGCACCAGGGGTATTGGGAAGAGCCAGGTGACCGTCAGAAGCAGACCCTCTAACATGATGGTCCACTTCTGGGGCGGCTGCAGGCTGGTACTTTTAGAGTCGGAAGGGACCAGAATTTAATGGACCCTCCCATTCTGATAGTATCAAGCTGAAGCTATTGGTTTTACCTTGACTAGTTATGGAAAATGGGGGGGAGCCCACTTTGTTTATTTGTTTCAAACATAATTTATTTATTGTTAATGTTAAGATTCTCATTAGATAAATATATTTTCGGGAAAAAAAAACTATGTGGGTCCCCCACTCCCCCCATTTTCCATAACCAGCCAAGGTAAAACTGACAGATGCAGCCTGATACTATCAGAAGGGGAAGAACCAGAGATACTAGTTCTTTCCGTTCTAAAAGTACCAGCCTGCAGCTGCTCCAGAGGCGGACCGTCGCATTAGAGGGTCCGCTTCTGACAGTTACCAGCTCTTCCCAGTACCCCTGGTGCATTGGGTACTGGGGTAATAGTGAGACTAGGTTAGTGTCCGCTTTGGACAACAAGAAACACCACTGGCTGACACTAATCCCGAGCGATAGTAATGAAAAGACATCTGTCAGACACCTCCACTGCTATCACAGAAATTATATGGAAAAAAAACACAAACAAAAATTGCACAAAAAACTTTTATTTAAATAAACACTCCCTGACTACAACCCTCTTGAACCATTTTATTTGAAAAAAATTGATCCAAGGAATCCGAAGTAGTCCAAATGGGAAAATAAAAATTAAACAAACATTACACACATACATACATAAAAAACATAACAGCTGGATACCCTATCTAGCATCCAGGAAAGCTGGGTAACACCTATCGCCCAAAGGTAACATCCAGCTTTCCATGATAGGAATACTGTGTGCTACCTTTGGGGGATGAAGTGTCACCCAGCTTTCCTGGATGCTGAATAGACTATTGTCATAGGCAATTGCCAGATTCTGTTCCCTGTGGCCTGTCTGCTACCCCCTGTAGCCGCCAAAGACTGACTTCAGGGGGCAGGAGAGAAGGGGGCAAAGCCTGCCCCCTGCAATCTGTATCCAGCCCCTTAAGCCGCCAAAGACAGACTCCAGGGGGCAGGAGATGGGAGCAAGGGACAGGAGACAAAGAGGCAACTCCTGCCCTCTGCCGTCTGTATCCAGCCACCTGCAGCCACAAAAGACAGAATGCAGAGGGCAGGAGACAGGGAGCAGAGGGCTAATTCTAACCCTTGTGGCATGTCTCCTGCCTATTGAGACCCCCATAGACAGACCGCAGAGGGCATGAGACAGGAGCAGGGGACAGAAGACAAGTGGCCAACTCCTACCCTCCTGCACACTGAACCACACCGCCCTCCGCCGCCCATCCAAACACACACACACACCCCTCCCCTGCACACTGAAATACACACACCCCTCCCCGCACACTGAAATGCACACACACACCCCTCTCCCACACACTCAAACACACACTCACCCTTTTCCTGCACACTCAGACACACTCAGCCACTCCCCCACATACTCCAATACACACACCCCTTCCCACACACACAGCCCCCCGTAGTGCTCCTGTCCTGCTCTCTGCATCCTGGAGTCTTCACACTGCTCTGCTGGGGAGAAGCAGCAAAGCTTTGCGACTCCTGCTAAGCCCCACCCTCTATCCCAGGAGTTCTCTCTGGGCCCCTGGCTTCATCTGAAACTATACCGGGTCCCAGAAGCTCGCAGACAAGCCATATCCGAAGAGGTCAATAAAATGTTGCGGAAACTAAATGAGGTATCAAAGTTTGACGCATACCAAGTGCCGAGGATTGACGAGTTAATTAAGAGCCTAGGTCATGCCAGATAATTCTCTACTCTCTACCTTACTAAAGGCTACTGGCAAGTTCCCCTTAACTATAGGGCCAAAGAGAAAACAGCTTTTGCCACACCAGACAGTCTGTTTCGGTAATAAATACACGTTTTGGACGGCACTGTAGTCCTTTAAAAGCTTCACTTTAGACATCTTTCAATGCAGCAGACCACCATGTAAAAGTAGCCCAACTCTCACCTACAGAACGCCACAAATAAATCCAATTGACGTCAGCACAGGTGTACATGGGGCTGCTGCTCTCTCTCGTCAGGGATCATCCTGTGTCTAGTGAGCGAGCAGGTGTTTATTTTCTGTTAGCCAGAAGTTAAAGGGGTAGTCCCATTTTGGGAAATTCTCTTCACCGGCCACTCGTTGCTAGTTGCAATCCGGCGACCAACGAGCAGCCGGGGAGACAATTTCCCGAAACGGGACTACACCTTTAAGGTTTGTTTTTGTTTCTATTTTGCTTTTGTTAAATTAAACCAAGGCAACGCCTGGACCTTGAACTGTTACCTGTGTCACTGTCTCAGTCTGTGGAATCCCAGGATGCTTACCTGCTGTTGATCCCCCAAAAATATATACACTGTTTATAGTATATATATTGTACGGCAGCAGCTGGAAAGGTCTGCAATGGTATGTACATCTGACCCCTGTCTGCTGTGTAGCTGCTGCTATTCCAGTATTACCTGTGTTAACCCTGCGTTACCTGTGCATTACTGCTATTCCTGCCACTGCACCTGTCTGCTACTCTCCTGCTGTTATCCTGCCATGGTACCTGCCAGTTCCCCGCAGTAAAGTCCATCTGGCCTTGATTCGGGCCCCAGAGAAGACTCTTAGACTCTGCTCACTGGCCTGGTCTACACTATATTTGCCCCCAGTGATCACAGATTATCCACATCATCTACCTGGCGTTCTACCCCATTAGAACGTGACAGTACCTTTCACCACGTTGGTGTTTTTAAGGTCGTAATGTCATAAAATAGTTTTATAGTGGTTGGAGCTACAATTTTTTTTATATAGACCTTTATATTAGTATCATAGCCATTAAGGGGGACATGTATGAAACTGTCCAGGTCTAAGACTTTCTTTGTTGCCCATAGCAACCAATCAGAGCTCCCCTTTCACTTCATATGGTGGTCTGAAAAAATGAAAGGGTAACTCTGATTGGTTGCTAAGGGCAACAAAATAAGTATTAGACCTAGACAGTTTTCATACATAAGGCCCTAAGTGTTGCATGCCACCACTAATATTTACTGAGAATCTTACTGGATATTGAATTTAATGTACAGTATAAAGAGTATGCAAAAATGCCAATGCTTCCCCTAATGATGGCACACGTTTAGAATATACCTCTGACTTTGCAGCTGATTTGAAGCACTATATTAGAAAAAAATATGAATTAAGACTGCTGTAAAGATAAAGTAGGAACAAAATTAGGAAGCGACCCCTAGTGGTCCTACCCACATCAAACAGGTGAGAAGGGTCAATGTGTGCCTATGACATACTGGGAAAATCCTCCTGTGTGTGAGTTCCTTCTGAGAGATTTGGTGCCATCAGCGGGATCTTTTGCCCATGTTTGTGTCTCCCTGAAGCATTAGTGGCAGCAGAGATCTAATCTCCTGTCTGTGTTTTCCTTTTCTTGATATTTGAGTGTATGTTATTACATTATGTTGTAATATATGTTTCATCACTGAATGTGGCAGAATCATAAGAAACTTTCTTACAGAAAAGCTGTCTGTCAATCTTAATTTATCATTATTTTTATATAGGGCTCTTAAAAAATGAAAGCTATTCTGTGATTATTTGTAACGAACAACAAGGCCAATTTAATTGATTGCCAGTTTTAATTAATCTCCATTAAATATCTTACCGATCAAGAAATCTAGTGACATATCATTATTCATCATTCATTTACTCCAGACTGCTTGATGTGGACAACTAATCCACAATTTCTATAATCCTAAATAAGGGTGATTATGTGGTTCTTATGCCTTAAAGGGGTTTTGCCACAAAGTGACTTACCTTACCTGTTATCTTGCTCAGACAGAAGATAAACAAATCATGCTGTGTCATGAACCACTGCAGGGGGGAAAGAGATGGGGCCCCCCAGAAGTGTGAGCAGAGCGAGTAAGCAAGGGAGCATCTGCAATGTTTAGTAAGATAATTCCATTACAACAGTGGATTCTCCATACAGCAGACACAGGCTCATACACTGCACTTTCTCCCCAGTCCCTTTAAAGCTCATCAGATAAGAAGTGCATACACGCAAACGGGGCCAGGTCAGCTCCTCAGCTCTTGCTGGTCGTGTCTAATGCAAACTTTTAAGTAACTAAGGGCTTGTAAAGAAAGCTGTAGCTCTCACAGGCTTCACTTTTTGTAATCACATATATTTAGAAACTGTGGAGTTGAGCAAAACTAGTGCAAATAGAAAAATGAAGACATCTTCCACATCAGGTTCTAGCGCTTATCTTTTGAAGACCATTTGAAAAAAAGTAAAAGCCATAGTCTGATTAATTGCTATGGACACACTGTTTCTATATTTTAAACTTGGTAGCTCTTCCATTATGTGTGAAAAGATATTTATATGAGTGGATGACATACCAAATCCACTGCCCATAACCTCTCATGAACCACCATCGTAATCCACATGGATTGGGTTTGTGAATGAAGATTTAAGTTGTGGGCTGTCCATGACTTCTTTAGGCTTAATGATGGCTGATGAGTCTGATTTGGAATAGGTAGATCTGGCAACAGTGATTGTAGTGTAAAGTATGTTCTGAATTGTTGTCCCAATATCACAGTTCTTTCTCTGTCTTCTCTTGGCCTTAAGAGCCTTGAGAGTGTGGATCATGTTCCACACTTAATATCAGAATACATGAGAAAAAGAATATTGGCATGTGCCATGGCATGCTATATAATGTGTTAAACTATGAATGATATGCTATATTATGTATTAAACTATGAATCATATTCATCTGGTCACCCCCTGCTCAATCTGGTAACTGTTTGCACTTTTTGTCTCGTCACCGTCTGCCCTATTTTACTGTTCTCTGTTTTCCTTATTTAGCTGGTTGCTGTTTACCCTGTTTTTCTGGTCATTATCTTCTTAATGTATCTGTCACTGTTTGTAATATTTGACTGGTTTGTGTATGGTTTACTTGTTTAGCCTTATTTAGTGGCAATCCCTTTTATCTTGTCACCTTATGCACTATAACATGAAGTATCAACTAAAGGACTTCTAATTAGAATCGATATCATGGATGGGAGATGATGGTCCCCACAAATCTTCCATCGTAGATGCAATGGATGAGGGTCTGCCATCCGGAGAAGGACTAATGCTGGGGCTTGATACACAAGGTCTTGACTTGACTTGTCCAATCAGGGCATTGTATGTAAAGACAGCCAAAAGTGAAGAGGACTCAGGATCCTTGAAGGGGTTGTTTACATTAAAACCATTAAATGTAAAAAAGGGTCAGAGTGGGCAAAAAATAAAATATACTTACTTGTCCACCCTGGCCCCATCGATATATAAATTTTTACAAGAGCATAAGCTCTTGAATTATACACTTCTATTCCTCATTTGTCTGATCTTTGTCTAGTTTTAGGGGTCATGTCTGTTGTCAGAATGAGTTTTAGCAGTTTATCCTGGGATCTGAGTTATTTCACAGGACTTGTCTGGGGCTTGATTTATTTGGGGATTGTTATGGGTGCCCCCGCGACCGACACATTGTGTTACAGGCACATCTGCACCCCCATTTCTTGCAGCTCTGTCCCATTCTTACCTTGCTCCTGTCTGTTACCGGGCATCTGCTGCAGTGCAGCTAAATTTAAAGGGCTAGCACTGACCCTATTTAAGTGCTGCCCCTTCCTTGGTTCCCTGCTGAATCGATAGTGCCATAGAGCCTTGAGAGAAAGCATTCCTTTTGTGTTTATTGTTTATTCTGTGTGCTGTACCGTTAGCTTCTGTACTTCTACCATGAATCTTTGCCATCCATCCTGACTTTCCTGCCTGTCCCCGACTACTATAAGTTTGCTTCATGATTTTGTACCATGCTGCACCTGGATCGCCACCACAAGTAAATTGCATCTGGGGTAGCGACCTGGCAGTGTTTCGCCGCAGCAAGTCCAACCTGCTCTGGTGAATACTGGACCTACTTAGACTCCGCTCCCTGGCATGGCTTATACCACTGCTTGCGGTGGTGCAGTGGATTCACATCTCTGGCCTGCCATTTTGGTAAGCCCACCGTTACAGTCCGATTCAGCCATGGATCCTGCCAGGGTGCCTCTGCTGAGCGTCACTGACCTCATCACCATTGTTGCCCAGCAGTCACAGCAGATCACGCAACAGGCGCAGCAGCTTAACTAGCTAACTGCTATGATGTAGCAGCTCCTCCCCACTTAGCAGCAGCTGGCTTTGTGTCTCCCTCAGCGGCAGTGGTGTCCATCGGCCCCATGTTCCATTTGTCCATGCCGACGAAATTTGATGGGGTCCCTAATGTCTGCAGGGGCTTCATCACCCAGTGCTCCCTGCATGTGGAACTAATGGCCAGCCAGTTCTACCACGTCTTGCTCCGGTGTTTCAATGGCCACCACTGCCCCCTCTGCCGGCCACCGAAGAGGCCACGCAAGTGGATAGAGCCCACCTGACTCTGCAAGAACTATCTAGATGATGTGAGAAGAACCTGTGCCTCTACTGTGCCAGCCTTGAAGATTACCACAGGAGTTGCCCGTACCATCCGGAACATACGGGAAACACACGTACCTCGGCTTCGTGGGAGAGGCATTGCTAGGTGTGAGCAACGCCTCTCCGTGTCTGACCATGCCAATACAGATCACGACCAGTTCTGGAATTTAATTTCAAGTTGCCACTTTTCTGGATTTGGGATCAGCTGGGAATTTCATGGACGCTACCTTGGGGACTAAGTATAACCTCCCGGTGATCCACAACCTCTGGTCATCTTGTCTGTTAGCGAACTTCTGAATGATTCTGAGTGATTCTATCCAGTTTTGGACTGAACTGGTGTCCCTTCACATTGGAATCTTAAATAAAGAGAAGATCGTATTCTTCGTGTCACCTTGTTCTTCCTCAGCAATCCTCCTGGGCCTTCCGTGGCTGCAGCACCATGCCACTATGCTCAACTGGAAGACAGGTGAAATTATGCATTGGAGACAAGACTTCCAGTCTCGCTGTTTAGTGGTACCTTGCCTGGTGCACCACACTTCTCCACTGACGTCTCCCAAGCCTTTGCCGGCTCTGCCAGCGCAGCACGAGGACTTTGAGGACATCTTCTCCGAGAAGC
Organism: Phyllomedusa bahiana; assembly: GCA_025379985.1. Lineage (NCBI taxonomy): Eukaryota > Metazoa > Chordata > Amphibia > Anura > Hylidae > Phyllomedusa > Phyllomedusa bahiana. The sequence goes on from JAODAL010009819.1 coordinate 66,051, forward strand.
AGGCAGAAACCATTCCTCCTCATCGGCCTTATGATTGTCTTATAGCCCTAATGCCTGTGACTAGATCTTCCCGGGGTAGGATCTACCTGCTGTCTGTACTAGAGACTCAGACCATGTTGGCCTACATCCAAGAAAATCTCCAGAAGGGCTTCATCTGTAAGTCCACCTCTCCAGCTCATGACGGATTCTTCTTTGTTTAAAAGAACGGACTCAACAAGATCACCTTAAAGAGATTATATCCATTACCGTTAATTATTGAACTCTTTGACCGTCTCCAAGGTGCCAAAATCTTTTCTAAGTTAGGCTTGCAGGGGGCCTATAATCTCATTCAGATCCGTGAGTGTGATGAGTGGGAGACAGCCTTCAACACTCACGATGGGCACTTTGAGTACCTAGTAATGCCCTTTGGCCTGTGCAACGCTTCGGCGGATTTCCAAGAATTTGTCAATTACATATTCAGGGATCTCTTGTATACCTGTATAGTTGTGTATCTGGATGACATCCTGCTTTTCTCGCCTGATCCGGAGTCCCACTGATTCCATGTGCACCAGGCATCTGCGAAATAATCACCTCTATGCCAAGCTGGAGAAATGCCTCTTCCACCTAACCAATCTCCCTTTTCTCGGGTATATCATCTCGGACAAGGGTCTGCAGATGGACCTCGCTAAACTGTTCGCTGTCCTGCAGTGGCCACAACCCATCGGTCTCTGGGCCTTACAGCGTTTCCTGGGGTTCACCAGTTATTACAGGCAGTTGATCCCACATTTCTCGATGTTGGTTGCACTGACTGTAGCACTCACCAAGAAGCATGGCAACCCAAAGCTTTGGCCACCAGTGGCAGAAGAAGCCTTTTCTAAGTTAAAATCAGCCTTCGCCTATTCAGCCATTCTGTTCTGACATGATAGCGAGAAACCTTTCTTCTTAGAAGTTGATGCCTCTTTTGTGGCAGCTGGAGTGGTCCGCACTCAAAAAGGCCCCAACGTCAAGACCTTGACTTGAAGGTTCTTTTCTGAAACATTTTCTTCCGCTGAGAAGAACTACACGATCAGGAATTACTGGCCATCAAGCTGGCCTCGGAGGAGTGGCACCACATCCTGGAGGGGGCTCGCTATCCAGTAAATATCTTTACCAACCCCAAGACTCTTCTCTACCTCCAGAAAGCACAACATTTAAATGCACGGCAACCTAGGTGGTCACTGTTCTTCTCCCGGTTCAGTTTTGTAATTCCCTTCCGTCCGGCAGAGAAGAATATCAAGGCCAATTTCCTTTCTCATGCTTTGGACACTGTTGGAGAATAGGCTACTCCTTGGCACATTGTAACCCCAGAATGTCTGATCTCCGCAGCTCCCATAGACCTCCAATGTGCACCTCTGGGTAAGACATACGTGCGCCCTGCACTCCGGAAGAGGATTCTGAAATGGGGTCATTGCTCTCTAGTTGCCTGACACCCTGGGAAACGAAAATCTTATTTACTGATATCTAGTTTCTATTGGTGGCCTGATCTTATATTAGAGTTCTTTGAATTTTGTATTACTTGTGCAAATAACAAGTCACCACGTCTCAAATCTGCAGGCCTACTGTAACCTCTGCCTATCCCCAATGCTATGGATTTCATCACTGACCTACCTCCTTCTTTCAGTAATATTGTCATTTGGGTGGTCACTGACTGGTTTTCTAAAATGTCTCACTTCGTCCCTCTGTCTTGCCAACCTCTTTTTTCAACCTATTTTCCGGTTGCATGGGCTCCTCAAACATATTGTGTTGAACCGGGGAGTCCAGTGTGTCTCAAGATCCTGGCAGGTCCTCTGTTCTTAACTACAGATCGAACTGGACTTTTCTTTCGCCTACAATCCGCAATCTAATGGCTAAGTGGAAATAGTTAATATGGGTACTTACCTCCGCCACTGTGTGTCAGCATGACAGGATGATTGGTCCAGCCTATTGCAATGGGCAGAATTTTCTTATAATTCTCTGGAATCAGATTCCACTGGTGTCCACTCCCTTTCTTCATTGTCTTTCGACAGCACCCTCGCCCACCTCTCCCACTGCCTTCTGCTTCTTCTGATATTCCTGCAGTGGACAATGTGGTCCGTGACCTATCCTCCATATGGAAGAAGACACGCCAGTCCCTGTAACAGGCCTCAGCCTGTATGAAGGCTCAAGCCGATAGAAAGAGAAGATCCCCTCCATCCGTTGCCCTGGGAGACAAGGTATGGCTGTCAGCTAGATTTGTCTGCCTGAAAATCTCCAACTACAAGCTGGTTCTCTGGTATCTGAGTCCATTTGAGGTACTTAGATGTATCAACCCTGTGGCCTACAAACTGTGGCTTCCTCCCACTATACACATCCCAAACTCCTTCCATGTCTCCTTGCTAAAACCTGTTATCCTTAACTGGTTCTCATGAAAGGTCATTCCCCCATCTCCGATAGCTGATTCCACCAATGTCTTTATGGTAAAGGAGATGTTGGCCATGAAGACAGTAAGGGTGAGAGAATTTTTTTTGGTTGACTGGAAGGGGTTTTGGGCAAGAAGAAAACTCCTAGGAGCTGAGGGATAAAATCCTGGACTGGGTTCTTTTAGTTAGGTTCTTACAAACTAGAAAGAGGGGAAGACCCAAGGAGGGAGTTGTGGTCACCTCCCCATCCCCGTTCTTTTGGCTACAAGTGGCACAGCAGCCCGCACTCGCAATTCTGTCTCATACTCACCTTATCTCGCTCCTGCCTGTTGCAGGGAGCACCGCCCTATGGAGAAGCAGTGCAGTTAAATTTAAAGGGCCAGCGTGGCGGTGATTTGTTATCACCGAGCGCTGACCCTGTTTAAGTCTTGACCCTTCCTTCATTCCCTGCAGAATCAATAGTGCCCTAGAGCCTTGAGAGGAAGCGTTCCATTGTGCTTATTGTTTATGCCATGTACCATATAATTAGCCTCCATCTCTTGACCACAAACCTTTGCCGCCTGTCCTGACCTAGCTTCCTGTCCCCAACTACGAGCTTGCTTTATGATTTTTTACCACGCTGCACCTCGGCCATCCAACCTGCTTTGCCGCAGACTCCGGACCTACTACTTAGACTCCATGCCCTGGCATGACTTATACCACCACTTGCGGTAGTCTAATGGATTCACATCTCTGGCCTGCCATTTTGATAAGCCCACCTTTATAGGGATCATGTCTGAATTAATTTTAGGGGTTTATGCTGCAGTCTAAATTAGTTTAGAAATCTAACCTGGAGTCTAACGGTGACATGTATGAACAGTGGCGCTGACAGGCAAGTTCTAAATAGCTTTAAGGTAGTATAGGATGCATCAGAATGTATGAACCTGTTCTTCTGCTGTTCATACATACAGGCGCAGAGTAGAGCCAATACGACAAGTCTACGTGAATTACTGGCTGAAATCCGTCCCAGTCATTACGGTAATCCACAGTTCTCATAGAGAACTATGGATTCATGTCAATTATTCATGGCGGTATACGCGCCGTGGATAATGAATGTCTATGGGGCCGGCGAGCTGCTGGTCCCCCGCTGCCGAGCACATGGCGTAATCGCGGGTGAAATCTGTCCCACAATTACGCCGTGAATAAGCCGTGTGAACTCGTCCTAACTGTTATGCGCCTAGGTTTAGCGTCAAAGAATCATAAATGTGTCTAATTCTACATACGTGATGCGACATTCCCCCAGAATGCACCAAATCTTTGGCGCATTAAAAAGTGTTGCACAGGCACAAACCACGCCAAAGTTTGGAGTGGTTCTGTTCATACATTTATAGAACAGGTCTACTACAGTTTTTTGAAGCCAGATAAATGGCGCAGCCCCATTCACACATTGTGCCCTGAGTGATATTAGGGTTTAATAGGTCTGGGGTTCTCATTTATAGTTCTTCAAAGTTTCTGAAATAATAGCAAGATGACAAATTTACTGTTGGTGCCAAGTTTGAACCTTCAATTGAATGCTGACTTTTACTAAAGCTAGTTGTATACCCCTCACTATATAGCACTCGCTAATAAAATTTTATGTATTTAATTCTTAGGGTAAGACCACATGTGGAAAACATCAAGGGCGACATGTCCCATTAGGGCTACACGATTTTTTGGGTGTACTCTGCACCGAAAAACTGTTGACGCCGTATTCTCTATATAAATGAACTGTCAGACTGTCATACACCAAAAATGAGTGTCAGAAAGTGGATGTGTTCCCCTAGTGGTGGGGTGTGTGAGCCGTTGCTCAGCAATTAGCTGCACCTGCTTATTTTTCCAAAGTAGCACATGGGCCAGAGTTGCCTGCTACTGGGTCCAGTCTAGTCCAGCCATTGAGCTGTGAATATGACCTTTGGAGTGTTTTTTGAGTAAGTAATGTCCCATTTTTTGTATGTTTTTCTTGCACTAGTACAGCCTATCTTTGCACATCCACTTTCTGACCTTTTGTTATAGATGTATTTCAGGACATCTATTTTTCATCTGTTTTCTACTGAATTTCTTGCATATCAGACTTAACCTTTTCTTGAGCGTCTTCTGCAGCATATGCAATTTTGATTTAGATAATAAAACTGACAGTAATTTTTATAAAATAAGGACAAATTTTCAGTCTTAGAACTTAAAAAATGCATTATGAGAATTAGCTGCAAATCTCCTTTGTCCTTCAGCTGTTTTTTTATAAAAAATTAAAAAAAGCTTGAATAATCTAAACCACAGTTAATGTGAAAGTGCTGTAGACATGACTATTTATTCACAAAAGTATTTTTGTCATATTTATAGAATAATGTCTTTTATTTTGCACTTAGCACTTAATTTATGGTTTGTTCTCACAAGTCCTGCAAGTAAACGACATATGGAAATCTTCACAAAAAATATGGAAGTAATATCAGAAGTACTTTCCAACTGTCATTTTTCAATGTACTTGTCCAAGTAAGTAGTAAATTAAGTTAAGCTTTGCACCTCCAAAAATGACATGCATAAATTTTGATGCTGCACTAAAACCACAATAGTTAAATCAAATTATGCAGGGAGACAGAATTGACATCTACTCCTGAATATCAGATGAGGTAGCATATCCTCTAGTCAGTTATGTACAATACTTTTCTTACAATTTTTAAAGGAGGATGATAAGTGTTTGTCAACTGGTAAAAACAACTACTTCTGTAAAATAGCTATGGCTTATAGCTAAATGCTGCATTAAAATTATATAGTCAATTATGTTCTTATTTTCAGTGACTTGCATTTAATGTACACTGCAATTTCCATAGTTTTAAAATTTGGATTCTGTTCATAATCTCTACATCTGAAGTTGAGGGAGATAATGTTCTCTAAACTGTGATGTCTACATTTATTTCATATAGTAATATATGTAGAACTAAAAGTTTGATTGCACCCCAAAAAATGCTGTAATGTTTGTAAAACTTTCCAAGAGGAATCCATAAGATGAAAATAGTAGTAAATGATACCAATATCTGGTTACAATGTTATTGTATTCACACATGAACTAGAAACATTTTTAACTATAACTATTTTATTGCCATAATGATTTTTGCTATCATGTTACAAACTTATCATCCTGAAACATATTTGTTATTATGCTACTGAAACTTTATTTTTGATAAAGAATTTGTTTTTCCAGAAACAACAGATAAGTGTATGATCATTGGTGGGTCCACCACTGTAACCCCCACCAATGACAAGAACTTGGATGCACATGGCTTATGGGTTTATGACTGTATGGAACCACCAAAGATAGCTGAGCAACATATTTGGTTATCTCCTGCACGTCCATAAATTTGAATAGAAGAAATGTGTACATCTGAATACCTAGTTATTCAAACCAAGGACACAGAAACCAGCCATCAGCCTAATGTTTATTGGGATCTCCTTACGGCAGATATTATAGTCAGAGGGATTGGGACTTGTGTATTGATCCTTTGTTCCCTACTCCACATAGACATACAGCCCTAATAAAGCTACATGTTCATATTAAAGCCAGTAGCATTATGTGTCATTCAGGTGATAGATATCTTGAGCCACATGTATGAAAAGTGTCTAGGTCTAAAACTCACTTTGTTTCCCATTACAAACAATCAGAGCACCCCTTTCATTTCATATAGTGCTCTGGAAAAAAGAAAGAGGCTCTCTGATTGGTTGCTATGGGAAACAAAGTGAGTTTTAGACCTGAACACTTTTCATACATGTGGCCCATTGTGTGTATAGTTATATAATCATTAACCTTTCTACATGCTTTGAGAGTTGCCACTAGGTTAAATTTCATGACAAAACCTGGATACACAGTTACAAACTATGAAAATAATAGAATATAGAAATAAAACTATTTGTTTTGTTATGTAATTATATGTTTTTCCCCCCACAGAATAATCCACAAAGCGAAAGCACAGCTCCAAAAATAACAAAAAGGACAGAGATTTGAAGAAATGAGAAAGAAGGTCTTGTTATTGTTATCGGTCACAAATCTCCCTGAATGAATGAATGAACCTCTATGCTCTTTGTCGGTTCATATCTATTGTAGCTGCCAATCAAAATTTCTGTAGCTACAGTTTTCACTTTGTATAAAGGAGATCTTTGCTACATTCTTGCTGAAGTCTCTTTTATCTAATATAAATGGATGATCTGTTTGCTTTGTACTGCTGCCCTTAGGAGGAAACATTTTCTTCTCCTGTCTTTTAAGAATAGTCTGATGTATAAATGGCATATTTATTTATTTATTTATTTATTTAATTCTGCTGCCTGTATAGTGTCAACCGATTGCCCGCCAACATAGGTTCATATGTATATAGATAAATCAATAGATAGACAGCCAGATAGAATGATAGATAAATAGATAGACAGTTTGTTAGACAGACAGACAGACAGACAGACAGACAGACAGACAGATAGATAGATAGATAGATAGATAGATAGATAGATAGATAGATAGATAGATAGATAGATAGATAGATATGGCAAGTATGGAAAAATGCAAAGTAAAAAAATGCTTTCAAAATTAGAAGTGTTAATAGTTTATTTTCATTAACAAAATGTAAAATGAATGAACAAATGGAAAGCATACATTTTTGATGTGATCACCCTTTTTCTTCAAAACAGCATCAGTTCTTCTGTGTACACTTTTATGCAGTTTTTAAAGGAACTCGACAGGAAGGTTGTTTCAGACATCTTGGAGAACTATGCATAGATTTTCTATTGATGTAACTTACTCAAATAATTTTTTTTGTAGATGTAATCCCAGAAAAACTCTATTCTGTCAAAATCCGGGCTCTGTGGTGGTCATATAATCATTTCCTGGACTTCAAAGGAAAAGGGTGATCATCCAAAATATTGATTTAATTAATATTTCTATTTTGCTCATTCACTTTGTAGTTTGTTACATTCTTACTTTGCAGCAGTGCAAATATATATCTGAATTATATATGAATTGTATATTCAATGTTTGCATTTATCTTGCATCTTTTGTAACACATAGGGCCACATGTAAGAAAACTGTCTAGGTCTAAAACTCTCTTTGTTGCCCATAGCAACTAATCAGAGCGCCCCTCTCATTTTTCCAGAGCACTAAATGAAATGAAAAGGGAGCTCTGATTGGTTGCTATGGGCAGCAAAGTGAATCTTAAGACCTAGACAGTTTTCATACATGTGGCCCATAATCTTTATTTCTACAGTATAAAAAACTTCCAATGGGGTCAGCAGGCACTGACACGTCGAACAACGGGTATTGTGGACCCTCTATGCCACTGAGAGCATAGATGGTATAGGTATGGAGACCAGAGAGTGGATTCTAAGGAGCCCCAGACTTCCCCGAAGCCCGCCGCAAGGCTGGATATGCTTAGCTGCGGGAAACCCCCCAGGTCGCTACCCCTGACATAGCTACTTGCTGTGACAGGTAACAGCAAGGACAGGAACACAGAGGTCAGGAGACAGATGGTTGAGGAACTCAGATAGACATTAATGAACTGACTAGGAACAGAGACCGGAAGTTTATTAAATCACAGGAGGTCGTAGTTCATTTGAAAAGTAATTGGAACACTGTCCTTTTAATATCAGACCAGTGAGCATGCAGCCACAGACCAGTGAGCATGCATCCACAGACAGGAACACAGGCAGGAACAGGAGTGAGGACAGGTGAGTAAACAGCAACAAGAGACATGACATAGACCAGGACAGAAACAGAAATGCATCAGAGACACGGCTATGTCCATGGCCCAGGACAGGGACTGCAGCATGGACTGTGACAGTCTGTTTATGAAAAGACCTGTGAGCAGCTACAATGTAGCTCAATGGTTAAAGCAGGGGTCTTAGGTTGAAATCCCTGCAGGAACCACACCTGTGGATTTTTTTTTTTCTCTTTAACAATGCACATACCTAATTGAGGTTTCTTTTTTTATTTATTTGCACTGTTTGACTAATCACTAAGGAGTACAGAGGACAGGAATAGAATGACAGCACGGGGTGAATGTGTATGATTATTGTGAATGTGTATGATTATTAGGCAGGGAATAGACTGACAGTAGCTACCTGAGAGGAGAGATGATGCCTGAGCATGTACGTCAAGACTGAGGAACTCTCATCCCTGGTCGTATCCCATGGAGACAAGCTGTATACTATGTATCACTAAGGTAGCAGCTAAAAAAAACAGTGTAGAATTTTTAATAATGATGAATGGTGAAAATTATTATTATTTAATTTGCGAGCTTCCCACGTCAATTTTACTTTGTGGCAAAACCCCTTTAAAGGAAATGTAATTGTATAAAACATTAATGATACATTTATTGAGCAAAAAAAAAAAACATAGGCCATTTCCTCATGTGGCTTCACTACCTGATAGTGTTCTCTTCAGCAAAAACAAGCTTCAGCAGAAATTTTTCACTGTTTACCTGTCACTCACATTAGCATGAAAATATAATTTGTTGACACTCTTCCTTAGATTTTTTTTTTTTTTTTTTTTAGGTGATCAATGTAGGTGTGAATTCTTGCTTTTATATCGCCACTCAACATCACAATGGAATGTGAGGCTGGAGCTAGACTATAACTTGAACATTTATAAACCATTTTTTTTAAATTATTGTTTGGATTTACTGGCATATGTAGAATAATTATCACGTTGCAACATCTACCTTCTGGTGACCTTCATTCTTATGAAAAATGGTTGCACATTATCCTCAAGCACTCACTGTAACAAAGAAGAATTCATAGTGGATTCTATGATTCTGAACTTATTCAGCAAAGCAATTGGTATTAGGTTTATTTTATGAAATGCATTCTCATTTTCACCAAACATGTCATCTGACATGTAGTCCAGCAACTCTCCAATCACAAATGTCCTGGTGTTTAGCTTAATCTTCTTGGGCAAAGTTTAATCATGCCGTTACGTTGTTTCTGAATAGCAAGTTTCCTGCTGGCATATCACCAGCCACATCTAATATGAGTACCTTTTTTTCTAATGCTAGAGTTTTGACATTATAAGTGGCTAAGTCAGACTTAAAGGGGTTTTGCCACGATCTCATTTCATACCTCCTGCATCCAGCTCTTCAGCTCTGTGTGCTCAGAAGGGGGCGTGTGTGATTTGTTACCTGAGAAGAGAGGTGATGTCTGAGCATATGCAACCAGGACTGAGGAGCTCACAGCCCTGGTCGTATCCCCTGGAGATGAGCTGTAAACAATGGATTACTAAAGGAGCAGGTAAAACAAAAACAGTGCAGAATTTTTAATAATGATGAAAGGTGAAAATGTTTATTATTTAATTTTCAAACTTCCCACGTCAATTTTGTGGCAAAACTCCTTTAAAGTATTTAAAGTATTTCTCCAGGTCTGTTTAATCAAATATTTTTAGGATACTGTTGCCCAATTAAAATAATTAAAAAAAGAACTTATACTCACCATTTCTCTCACCTGTGATCTCAGTGGTGCCTTTATCTGCAATTGCCATTGAGAAGTGAATGGTGATGTCAATAAATACCACATGACCACTTATAGAAGAGGACAGGCACTACACAATAGCAAATAAAAGGATACTGGCTGGTGTAACAAATGATCATACATAAAAAAGTACAAAAGAAAACACAAAATGGTACTCACCAGAAATATGTTATACAAAAATGTTATACATATTTACAAGCGATTTAATTCACTTGGATCAGGTTGGATTTGTACCATCGCGAGAAGCCCGGGATAATACCCTTAAAACCTTTAGTTTAATTCACCAGGCACAGATAACCGCTACATCATGCATGTTTCTCTCCATAGACGTGGAAAAAGCGCTTGACAGAGTTGATTGGACCTTTCTGAGAGGGCTTAGGACCCATTATGATGCAGAGGATCTTGGTCTTACACAACAACCATTTTGCCCAGCTTAGAATAAATGGTTCTCTGTCCTCCTTCATCTGGATATGAAATGGCACCACACAGGTTTGCTATTTGTCGCCCATTCTGTATGTTCTCACTATGGAGCACCTCTTACAAGACATTGGGGTCAACCCTGATACCAAAGAGATTCAAATTCAAAGTTAGACGCTTTAAATGTGCTGCTTTTGCAGATGATTTGCTGCTGTACATCACCCAATCTCTCACATCTTTGCCAACACTGATGTCCTCTCTGAGACACTTAGGCTCTCTTAGCAATTTTAAGGTCAATTTGTCTAAATATGTTGCTCTTAATGTGGATCTTGACAGCTGTATTATGGGTCTTCTGAGGCAGAACTGAATTTCGCTCCCCTATTTGGCATTATCAACTGGGATTTAACCCGTTTGGATAAAAAGGATTTTTTCTGGTTGGAGCGCATTAAGATTTTAAAGATTAATGTATTGCCCAGATTACTTTATCTCTTCCAGACAATTCCTGCTTTCTTGCCCAGTTCATTTTTTAAATCTATTACTAAATGCTTCCGAAAATTCATCTGGTCTGGGAAACATTAAAGAATTGCTAATTAGACTTAATCTAGAAGAGGGATTAGCATTACCTGACATTAAAGTTTACTACCTTGCTGCTACATCAGCAAGAACAATAAACTTGTTCCATCATAGTTTATCGAAACTGAGGGTGCAGATAGAGGAAATGTTGTGGAGGGCTCCTCTTTAGGTGGTACACTGGATTAAATCCTCTGTTTTAACACAGAGCAAGGTCTTGAGTCTTCCCTGGACATCCTAGGCCACACTTTTGATGTGGTGAGTGCATGGTTCGACTGCTAAATTATTTAACGCAGACAGCCCCCTGACCCTGATTCAAGGTAATCTTGCATTGAATTTATCCAATGACAGGATGTCATCTGATTCCAAGCTTTCATTAGCTTTCAGGGATATTACCTTGTATTGATTCTTCAATACACCATCATGCGGAAATTAAAGATTTACAAGGTCCCTCGTCTCATTCTTTGATTAATTATCTAAGGATTAGACATTTTTACATTACTAACAAAATAGTCTCAAAGTTACACAGAGATTTGACGCCATTTGAATCTTTATATAATGGACAAACACCACCCTCACACCTGATATCTCATATACAGTATATTGTCAGATTGTGCAGATGTCAACCCAGTCCACTCCTACTCATCAGGATAGCTGGGATCGGGAACTTAAAAAATCCATATCAGAGCAAGATTGGGTTAAATCCTATAAACTATCACATAAATCTATAGTTTCATGTCTCATATAGGGGTTCACCTCTATATCATGAGTGGTGTGCACTGGTCCATTGTGACAGATAAGAAGAGCTCATTGTAGCTGTGAAATGTAAAATTGAATGGTGAGAGGATTAGTTATATTATGTCTACACATTGGATTATGGTCTTCTGGCTATCCCCTGATGAACCGCTATTGATAAAACAGAGGGAAAAGAGTCAGGATACAAGGGATGCAAATAAAGTTTTTAGGTGAAAGTTTTTTCTGTAATTTTGCACTTCTTCACGTGTTAAACCTACTAATTCAGGGTAATTGCAGGGTACAACAGGGGCATCTTTGTGGGGCCGCCTTTATTGGGGCGACAACTCCATAAGGAATATATTAGGATATAAATAGGGTGAAGAAAAAAGAGGAGACATTACCCCTCTAAGGCTATGTTCACACGGGTTAAATTGGGGCGCATTTAGCCACGTATTTCACAGCATATTGCGCTCTAATACGAGCGAAATGTGCCCCAGTCATTACAGTAATCCACAGTTCTCATAGTGAACTATGGATTACGCCTCATCTCCCCGAGCGTGAAATACGACATGCGGGGAGATAAGTGACATGTCAGTTATTCACGGCGCTTACGCCCGACGAGTAATGACAGTCTATGGGGCCGGCGTGCTGCAAACACCCCCCCCCCCCGCATCGTTGGAATATGCATCGATCAGCACGTGCTCCCGAACACCTGGTGTAATTGCGGTGCAATTCGCTGTGTGAACTTAGCCTAAAAAAGGTGGAATATACCTGCAAGTGGAGAAAAGAAATCAAAAAGACTCCATATTGGATCCGATACTACAAAGAAACACAAATGGTGAGTCAAAAGTTTTCTCTATATACTTCTACAATAGAATTAATTATATATGATGAGCTTGACATTACGCAAAACCTGGGTAGTGAGATCATTGCTTGGGCTAATCATTCTTTGTTTGTGGTTTGCTTAGTATTTACATGCCCTTTTTAATAAGGAATTAACAGTTATGTTTTACCGTAGGAAAAATTATTTTCAGTGACAGGCTTTTGAGTTTTTCTACTTCTGTAAGATACATGTTTTTTCAAAGAATTACTATAGTATATATTTAATATTACACTGTCTCTGACCTAAGGATAACTTGTAATCCTAACATCATCTCTCTCTTTTTATCAGATATGAAACTTGAATATTTGACACACAGTTGTATTTTGTTTTATATCAGTATGTTTATTGTTGATGATACATGCTCTGTATTTCTTTATTTCAAATAAAGGGGGGCATGTATGGTCGGAGCTTTCACACTATGTCTGGCGTATAATGCGCCTCACTGTGCCGACTCCACTGTCGGACTCACCTACCCTATGTGTTAGGCGCATTAGTTGAAAGACGCTCCACTTTCAAATACGCCTAACATGAAGGGGCGTGCTGTGGGTGTTCTGAGGGCGGGTCGCACCAAATTCAAAAACTCTGATGCATCTATGAATGCCAGTCAGCAAAGGGAGGCGCATTACAGCTCCGACATGCAGACTTATTTCAATGTGGCCTGCCTGAGCCTGCACAGTCGAAATTAAGCTAGAATTGCTTTTAAAGGGCAAAACTGTGGAATATTTTTCAACTTACACCAGTACAATAATAAAACGTCATTTATTATTATTATTATCAAATTATTATTATTATGATGATGATTATGATGATTATTATTATTGATTATGATTCTTATGATTATGATTCTTATGATATTTTTTATTATTATTATTGTTATTATTGTTATCATCAAATTATTAAATATAATATTAATTATTTTAATTTAATGAAAATGTGATCATATAAAATCAATATAAAATATATAATGTCCCCAAAATATAGAAATATCTCCTATAAAATTTATTTAAAATTCATAGAATCTTAAAATAATTTTACATTAAATAACCCACTGATGATGTTATTCAGATTTTTATATCTTACATTTTTACTACATTACATTTGAAATGTATTGTTGCTGCTCTCACCCGTTATTCTACATACAGCAAGAGCCAGCACAGCACAGGATTTCTATTCACTGACATGCTTCATGATTTTTCTCTTATTTCCAGTCTGTTTATAACCTTAATACATGTTAACACACAGGCGAGGCAAACTTTTCACTGCATTAATGAGCGCACTTCACCCACCGACATACACCAGACGCATTTTTCACGGAAAAAAAGATGAAAACCTGAACTTCGATGCACCTCCGTTCATACATGCCCCCCAAAGATTTTGAATTGGAAAAAAAAACTGTGTTGATTTTTGTATAATAAATGCCACATGAACACTGCAGCCAATCAGTGGTGACATTCTGTTCGGTTGAAGACTGGCGCAGAAACGTAGGGGAGAAAAGAGGTGAGCATACTGTAAGCTTTTCATTAAAGCAGGGCAACAGTATACGAAATATATTTTATTAAAGTGACCTGGATAACCCTTCAAAGACCCTTCAGCTTGTGCCATGAAGCAAAGTCTACTGCACAGTTCGGCTAGCTAACTGTGCATGAGAATGAGGAGGATAAGTATATGTAAGGATATCTAACACCCACATTCAAACTTTTTGTGCTGAATCAGTGTAAGAGAAAAAAAGTAGAAATTGTGTATAATGTGACCACATAAACTAAGTAGATAATTTTTCTATACTATATAAGTCAATAAAGCAATAAATAAACAGTTCCAAAGTATATATGCAAAAACTTCTGCCTCATACTGACACACTATACATTACATATAAATAATATCTAAAAAGTTCAATAAATGCAAAAAAAATCCTAAAACAAGCAACATTATATAGTAATAAATTGTAATAGTAAGATGTCAGTTCAGAACGTTTATTATGAATTAGTTTAATAACATTATGTTAACAATTAGATGAATTATGTTTAAAAAAATCAGACACACGTGTAACCATATAAATACACATACACTTCAAAAAGTTAGGAATACTTGGCTTTTGGTTAAAATTTCAGGATGAACATAAAATTTCTTGAACATTTAGTTTTAAATTAACTAAATGAGACCATCTCTATTCAATGTTTCTGTACTTTTTGCACAACTTGCTGGCCTCTAACATGGAGCATAATGGCAAAATTCGCCCAATCGCCCAATAAATTTAGGGGATCAATTTGAATTGGGATTTAAACAGTCCTCCTCATCATGCTGTTCTCATTTTGACATCATGAGACCAAGACAACACCTTACAATTGATCAACAGTTCCTCATCATTGTGAGGCTTCAACCAGGATGCTCTCAGACGGAAGTGTCCGCTGAGCTTAGAGTATTACAGATTGTCATCAGCAGGTTGCAACAGAGATACAGAGAGGCTGGAAGAGTCACAGAAAGGCAAAAATAGCCAAATATCCCTTTTTGTGAGTAGTGTATATAAACAGTCATATACACATTAGACATATTTATAATATACAAACTGGAGGCAGGCACTGTTCCAGAAGTACGCCCGGGCTCCTGTGCATTTAAATGCAACAAATTTACAAAGACATGCATGCTGTATATGTCGCAAGTCGCACATATAGGCACATATTACACACAGAACACATGCCAAACACATCTTTGACCTACAGAATGCATAGAACTTGCCACTTATATACAGGTTGTACGTTCAACACACATGCCATAGATACATAGGACATTGCTGACACGATGCATGGCACAAAATCACCACCTACAGTATACACAGGTCAACTATTCTGCGCACATGCCACAGATACAAAGGGCGAGACATTTTCCAAAACTCAGTCTGAAATATTTTCATGCATAAAAAATCTCATTATGCGTTACACGACCAGGCTTTGTCTGGTGGTGTTCGTAACCTTACTAATAGCGCAATTTAACATCCATTCTGGATATTTACCTTGTCTTAGATGATAACAGATGCGTTGGGATTGTAATTGGAAATCAAAGGAACAAGAGCAGTTTCTCCTTGATATAACTAATTCTCCCGTACCACATACATTGTGTGAATAGGGTGGCAAAGAATTAGCAGGTAAAATAGTATTGCTGAATGTGTCCTCTTGATGAGTAATGGTTCCTAATTTTGCCATGCTGGAATCTTCAAATAAAGACTAAAAGGAAGCAAAATGTATGAAATGAAGAAGTACATTTTAAATAAAAACAAATATTATTAATATAAGACTCCAAGTCTGCTATGGCAGCCACATCTGGCTTACAGATGATTAAGAGGTCATTAATTCAATGGCTACACCAGGCAAAAGCACTGAAAAAAGGGTAGGCAGAATTAAATGTATACTTCTTCTCCAGCCAAGCCATGAAAATATTTGCAAATGATGGTGAAAATGTAGCTGTTGATGACCTCTTAATCATCTGTAAGTCGGAGGTGGCAGATATACCAGACCTGGAGTCTTATTTTAATAATCTTTTTGTCCCTACATACTGCCAAAAATGGAGGCGTAAGTCCGAAGGTGAGAGCACCATGACGTCTGGTTACAACCTATATGAGCCAGGCAACTTACCTAAACTGGTTAAGAGGGTTCATGAAGGTGTTGTTGAGACCGGCACTACTAACAGTAGCAAGACTCTCTGTCCATATTGCATGTTCGGCTGTGGGCACAGAAGGATGATGTCAGAGCGTCACATACTACATGACACATGCAAGTCAAATTGTAAGAGAAGATGCCTTAAATGACAATAATGTGTACAATCTGTACAAGTGAACAGAAGGGAGCAGAGCAGACAAAATTTAACTGCTCATTTAAAGCCACAGATACCAATATATGCAACTTCAAACTCCAAAATGTTTCCCTATGTAGTAGAGTGGTGTTCTGATCACCCCTCCTCATGGATGGCATACCATATTAATGCCCATAAAGCGTAGGTGATTTATTTCTCAACCTTGTTCAGACTAGACATCCGGTTCCGCAGGACATTGTTTACAATGAAGTAGTCATCAGAGTGTGATGTAGCCAAAGGACGCCCACTTATTTGTCTTTCTGTGACTCTTTCAGTCTCTCTACTTGCTGCAAATAAGTTCAAAAATTTTTGCTTTGAATTTCGGAGACATATTGTCATTAGTTTATATAATAAAATAACAATGTACATTTTTCTCTTAATTTTTTCCAGAGCTGTATATATGTATATATATATATATATTTATATTTGGGAATGGTCTTCATTTACCTATTTCTACTTGTTAAAAGCTAAGGATTGTGGTGAGAAAAACCCTTCAAGCCCTTAACCCACCTGGACGTATGGGTATGTCCAGGTGCCAGTAAGGGACTGTGTGCATGATCCCGATACATAGCCGCGGGGTGTTAGTTACTAATTTCAGCTAACACTCTACGGTTACAGCACGGGAAGACACCTGTGCTGTTTATCCCCTTAGACATCACGCACCGTTCCTCATTTCGCCATGGGCCCCATTTCGCTTAACAGGCCAGCGGGAAGCCTTCTAAAGGGCTTCCATCGCCACCATGTTTTCTGACTCAGGCAGGAAGTAGTTAAACCACCATCATTGTACACCCTAATGCATTGTCTATACAATACATTAGGCTGTATAAATGATCATGCCCCCTTGTGGTAAAGCACCCTAGGAGCGGTTCAAAGTTAAAGTAAAAAAAAGAATGTTTTAAAGTGTAAATAAAATTTTAAAAAAGTCCAAATCACCTCCCTCTTGGCATTTTACAAATAAAAAAAACAATAAAATAATAAAAAGGTTACACATATTTTGTTTCATCGCGTCCGAAAAAGTCTGTTCTGTTAAAATATAACATAATTTATCCCATACGTTGAACACCGTAGAAGAAAAAAATTCCAAACAAAAAAATTAAGTAATGAAACATAAACATAACGAAAACTGTACATGTGTGATATTGCTGGATTTACATAAATGTAAATGTAGAATACAGTTAACACATCACTTTTACCAAATATTGAATGCCATAAAAACAAAACTCCTACAAACATGAGGCAAGTACTTTTTTTCACATTTTGCCCCACAATTAAATACAGAAACACATACCCTACATCTCATTCATGTACAGTTAAAATCAGAAGGTTACATACACTATATACAAAGACACATGTTTTTTTTCACTGTCTGACATGAAATCAGTATAAACTTACCCGTTTTAGGTAAATTAGGATTACCAAGATTACTTATATTTGCCATGCCAGCATAATGAGAAAGAGAGAATTTTTTATGGCATTTTTATTACTTTCTGCAAAGTCAAAAGATTACATACACTAGGATTACTATGCCTTTAAACAATTTCGGACAGCCCATATGATGATATAACGTCTTTGAAAGCCTCTGGTTTATTGGCAATATCTGAGATAATTAGTGACACACCTGTGGATGTATTTTTTTAAGTACACCAGAAACACAATGCTTCTGCATGTAATATCATTTAAAAGTCTAAACAAATCAGTCAAGATATCAGGAAGAGAATTGTGGACTTTCAGAAGTTTGGAACATCCTTGGGTGCAATTTCCAGAAACCAGAATTTGCCTCGTTCATCTGTACAGACAATTATACACAAGTACAAAGAATAGGGGAGTGTCCAGCCATCATACCGCTCAGGAAGGAGACAGGTTCTGTGTCTCAGAGATGAATGTGCTTTGGTCCGACTTGTGCCTATCAACCCAAAAACAAAAGTAAAAGACCTTGTGAAGATGCTGGTGGAAGCTGGTAAGATTGTGTCATTATCCACAGTGAAATGAGTATTGTATCAACATGGGCTGAAAGGACACTCTGCCAGGAAGAAGCCGTTACTCCAAAATATACATATACAAGCCAGATTAATGTCTTTTGGAGACATGTCCTGTGGTCTGACGAAACTAAAATTGAACTGGTTGGCCATAATAACCATCGTTACATTTGGAGGAAAAAGGGAGAAGCTTGAAAACCTAAGAATAATATCCAAACTGTGAAACGCGGGGCATAGCAACATTATTTTGTGGGGCTGTTTTGCTGCAGGAGGGACTGGTGCACTTCCCAAAATAGATGATATCACGAGGAAAGAAGATTATGTGGCAATACTAAAGCAACATTTCAAGACATCAGCCAGGAAGTTAAAGCTTGACCAGAAATGGGCCTTCCAAAATGGACAAAGACCCGAAGCATAGTGCCAAACTGGTTACAAAGTGGGTTAAGGTTAACCAAGTCAATGTTTTATAGTGGCTATTACAAAATGTATGGGCAAAGCTGAAAAGGCAGGTACGAGCAAGACAACCTACAAACATGGCTTAATTACATCACTTCTGTCAGGAGGAATGGGCCAAAATTCCTATCAACTATTGTGAGACGTTTGCGGAAGGATATCCCAAACGTTTGACCCAAGTCATACAGTTTAAGGGCCATGCTACCAAATACTACTGAAATGTATGTAAACTTTTGACTTGCAGATAGTTATAAAAATGCCTTAAAAATTCTCTCTCTCATTATTCAGGCATTTGGCAAATATAAATAAGTTTGGTAATCCTAATTGACCTAAAACAGGTAAGGTTTATTCTGATTTCATGTCAGATAGTGAAAAAAGCATGCATATGCAGCACCGTATTCTGCGACCAATTACTTTTTTTTTCTTCCAGCTATGGACATAAGTGACAACTGATTTTTGGTGAGACGATTGTACTTTTTACTGCTACCACTTTGAGATAGATGTGACTCTGATCACTTTTTATTCCAATTTTTAGGGGACATGAAATGACCAAAAAAACACAATTTTGACGTTTGGAATTTTTTTTTCTTCCACGGTGTTTAACCTATGGGTCAAATCATGTTATGTTTTAATAGATCAGACTTTTACAGATGCGACAATATCAATTATGGGCCACATGTATGAAAATTGTCTAGGTCTAAAATTCACTTTGTTGCCCATAGCAATAGATCAGAGTGCCCCTTTAACTTCATATAGTGCTCTGGAAAAATGAGAGGGGCGCTCTGATTTGTTGCTATGGGCAACAAAGTAAGTTTTAGACCTAGACAGTTTTCATACATGTGGCCCTATGTGTAACTTTTTAATTTATTAATTTATTTTTATTTGTAAAATGGCTAAATGGGGGGGATTTGAACTTTTAATATTTTTAAATCATTTTTAAACTTTTAAACTTTTTTTTACTTTTACTTTAGCACTAGGTGGCAGGATCAGAGAGGGCATTGTTAATATCCTTTAATTAGATGTGTTAACAAGCTTTTTCTAGGGCCATACTGCAGATATACTCCTGTGCAGACCCAATCCTGAACAATGCCACTTTCAGAATATCAATGTCACTACCAAAATGAAACCAATTAAAACTACACCTTGCCCTGCAAAAAAGAGCCATCATGTAGGTTCAATGGTGGAAAAATTGGTCTCAGAAAACAGTAATGCAAAGCAAATTATTTTGATTTATTTTTCTTAAAATAGTAAAGCATAGTGAAAACTAAATAGATTTAGTATGACCAGAATAAAATTAAACAAAAGAATTAAGATCATGTCATTTACACCACATGGTGACCTTTGTAAAAACAACCCCCATAAATATTTGCTAAGCTACTTTTTTTTTTTCACAATTCCACCCTAAAAATAAGTTCCTTTTTGGTTCCTTAATACATTATAAGATACACTAAATTATACCATTGCAAATTAGAACTTGTCCCAGAAAAAATACCGTGTATACTCGAGTATAAGCCGACCCGAGTATAAGCTGAGGCACCTACTTTTGCCCCAAAAAACGGGAAAACTTATTGACTCAAGTATAAGCCTAGGGTAGAAAATGCGCGGCTATGGCTAAATTTTTAAAAAAAAAAATGGAACCAAAAAAATTTAAAAGGGAGTTTAATGTCCCCCTTTGGCAATTATAGGCGGTATATGGCCCTATTGCGGTATAGGCGGTTTATGGCCCCATAGGCATGTAATGGGGGTTATATGTCCCCAAAGAGATTATAGGCAGGTATTTGGCCCCATTCGCAGGTAATAGGAGGTATATGGCCCCCCCCCTAGGGAGGATAGGGGAGGCTGTAGGGAGGTAAGGGCCCGCTGTAGGCAGGTATAGGGAGGGATAGGGGGCTGTAGGCGGTATAGGGCAGGGTGTAGGCAGGTATAGGGCCGCTTAGGCGGTTAGGGCAGGTATAGGGCCAGCTGTAGGGGGTATGGGGTGGCTGTAGGGCAGGGAAAAGGGCCCCCCTGTGGGAGGTGTAGGGCTGGGTGTAGGCAGGTTAGGCAGGGATAGGGCCACTTGGGAGGTATAGGCCAGCTGTAGGGGAGGTTAGGGGACTGTAGGCAGTATAGGGCAGGCTGTAGGCAGGTTAGGCCCGCTGTAGGGGGTATAGGGCAGGCTGTAGGCAGGTATGGGCCAGCTGTAGGCAGGTAAGGGAGCTGTAGGGCCCGGGTGTAGGGGAAAATAGGGCAGGTATAGGCGCTTCGGGAAAAGGCAGTTTAAAAAAAATCAAAAAAAAATCATTACCCGACTCCTCGCTTCTCCGGCTCCCTCGCGTCCGCCTCCCCGCTGTCCGGCCTCCCGCCGCTCCCCGGTCTTTCGGCACGGGGGGTGACGTCATCAGGCCGAGCACGCAGTGTGAGAACAAAGCGCCCGTGCCGGAAAATGGGGGCGGCCGCAGACCCCCGGGGTCCACTGCGGAGCAGGGAACTTCTCTCTGCCCCATGGTATCCCTTTACCTGTATGCTCTCCGGGGATCGAAAATAGGTTTAAGGATCGCGGGAAATGCCCGGGGCCCGCGCACGCCCAAAAACCCTTGTGTGCTCACTGGCCTTAATTTATGCACTCCCTGAGGACCTATTAACGAAACGTCCCCTGTCGGGGCCGGGCTCGCAGCGCCGGCGCCGACGTGACTCGAGTATAAACTGAGGGAGGTTTTTTTTGTCATTTTTTGGGCTGAAAAACTCGGTTTTCTCGAGTTATACGGTAAGCCCTCATACAGCTATGTTGTCAGATAAACTAAAAAAGTTATAGATCTTGGAAGGCAGAAAAGGAAAAGTCCAAAAAGAACAAACATGGGACGGTCCTTAAGAGTTAAAGAAAATAATTAAAGAGTTCTTATTTAAAACCCAAGGTTTTTCTTGAATCTAAAAACCCAAAAAAAAACAAACTTTGTAAAATTGTTCAACCCAAAAAGAGACCCTACAATCTTTTTTAATACACTGATATAAATGTCAACTTGTGACACTGATATAAATGTCAAATCTTGAAGATTTGTTTAGCCAAATACATTTCCCAATAAAAGATTGAAGTTTCTTAAGTTTTTTTCATAGGAAAATATATGGGGATATTTCCGAATATGTAAGGAATTGGTGGTAAAGTCATTTTAAATTTTAAAATGCAACTAAGTTATAAAATTTCTAAACGCACAATCTGGCCATGTTCACTACTGTTGTTCAGTGTACTTCTGTTGGTGCATTCATGAACATTAACATTAGCTAATGTGAGAAGGAACTTTAGCTGTTTAGAGGATGCCTTGGGTTCCTTAATGAACTTATGGATTAGTATACATCTTGCTCTTGGCGTGACTTTGTTGTCAACCACTTATGATAAGGGATGATTATGATTTTAGTGGTTGAGCGATTATTATCGACCAAAGTTGGAAAATGGCACCAGTTTTTTTTATGTTGTTCGGATTTTTTAGTGATCTCGCGATAATTTAGTGTTAAAATCTGTGCATCATCTATTAAATATCGCGACATTTCGGTGCTTCCTGTCATTTTGGCGGCCAGGCAATCAGGATTTCTCTCTAAGAATAGAGGGGGTGAGATGTGTTGTGCGGACGTCTGAATGGATGTGTATGGTTGCAAATTGGCTGGAAAATCACATGACCTCGTTTTACTAGAAACAGCCTTCCTGTTTCATGATCAGTGTCTGTCAGCGTCTCCTTAGCAGTAGGACGTGATGCGCTCTGCCTGTGTCCAAACAGGCTCAGCGAGAATTATTATTATTTCTTTCACAGAGAATGCATCTACTGTTAGCTGTGATCCTTAAACTGTAGTTAGATAGGAGATTTGAAAATTTTATGTAGTTTTAGGTAGAGAATTTTTTAAGGAGCATCTACCGCTGTAAAGTCAAGGGTAGGGAGCCGGGGAGTGTGTGGGGTCCCGCGAGCGAACACAGACAAACTCTGTAATGGAATACTGGATCTAGTTCCCCCAGACTTAGTGTAGACATGGCACTGCATATAGCTTTATTTTTATCAGTTTTCTTATTGAAATATTTCCTGGGATATTGGCAGCCTGAACATTATATTGGATACACATCTTTTCTGTAAATGCAGGTCTCTTTGTTTAGGTGCAAAAACTCCACTTTTATGTTCAGTTATCACATTTCAGATAGGTGTTATTTTTCAATTTTGCCCATTCCAGCTTTGTTGATATAAGGCCACCTTGCAGTATAAATTAGAAGCCAGAAATTTTGTAGTCCAGCTACAGGTTGATAGGGTGCCAAAAATTACTTGTATTATCGAAAATACATTTCGATACGTGTTTTTCATTTGGCGGCAGTACTGCTTTGTTCCATTGAGGCACATTGTACTTAAATGTGGAATACAGCAATTTTTGTAGTTCACCACAGCGGTGAATTGAAGGTGCCAAAAAAATACCTTTTATTATCCGAATACATTGGCAGATTCGTGTTTTTTCACTTTGGCGCACTACTGGTTTTGTTGATAGAGCTACTTTGCAGGTAATGTGAATACAGCAATTTTTGTAGTCACACAGGTGAATTGAAATGGTGCCCAAAAATATTTTATTATCCAGAATACATTTCTGATACGTGTTTTTTCACTTTGGCGCACTACAGTTGGTTCATTGAGGCACCTTGCCTACTTAGATGGCGAATTACTGCATTTTGTAGTCACCACAGGTGAATGAATGGTGGAGAAAAATACCTTTTATTATCCGAAATAACATTTCAGATACGTGTTTTTTTACTTTTGGACGCTACTACCGCTTTGTTTATTGAGGCACCTTGCACTTAAAATGTGAATACAGCAATTTTGTAGTCACTACAGGTGAATTGAAAAGGTGCCAAAAATACCTTTTATTATCCGATACATTTCAGATTGTGTTTTTTCACTTTGGAGCACTACAGCCTTTGTTCTATTTGAGGCACCTTGCACTTAAATGAGAATAACAGCAATTTGTAGCCAGCCTCAGGTGAATTGAAGGTCGCCAAAGAATACCTTTTTATTATCCTAAAATACATTCAGATACTGTTTTTTCCTTGCCGCAGGCCGCTTTGTTGATAGGAGCCACCTTGCGTGAATTTGATTCCAGCAACTTTGTTAGTCACCACGGTGTACTGATAGGTGTCAAAAATACCTTTTAATATCCGTATACATTTCTGACAGATGTTTTTTTCACTTTGGTCAGTCCATGCTTTGTTGATAGATCTACTTTGCAGTTAAATTGAATCCAGCAACTTTGTAGTCAGTCACAACATGGTGTAACAGATAGGTGCATAACATACTTTTTATATCCGTATACATTTCAGACAGGTGTTTTTTTCACTTTTGTCAGTCAAAGCTTTGTTGAATTGCTCTACTTTGAGTTAAATTGGAATCCAGAATTTTAGTTGTGATTTGAGGGATTTGAGAATTAGCTGTGATTTGCCGTCTGTTAATAAGAGGGGACTTTCCATAACTATTCCATACCTTTCATATTTTATTATGAACTTGGAGCGAAATTCAGGTGGTAAGCGTGCAAAGAGGGGGGGTAGGACATGGAGGTGAGGATGAGAGAAGGTGCTCCTTCCAGTTGCTGGCGACAACACGCATGCCAGCGGATCGTCAGTTGCAGGACCGTCAGGCCTGTCATCGCTGGGTCAGGGCTCCCGTGAATCTCAGTAACGATCATCGTCCGCCAATCTGTCCTTCAGTGCTGGTTAATGCAACCTGCATCCCAGCAGTCTTACCTCCTCTGTCCTCCCAGTCACGGCCACCAATGTCGTCATCAGCATCAATCAGCATACCGTCCTACAAGATAGCAGCCCAAATGTCAACTAGTGTACCCACCCACCCCACTTTGTGGATAATCATTTTCTGAAGACCTCTTTGATGACAATAATGGGTTGGGGTCAGAAGGCACTCGTTAAAAGATCAAGAGGCCAAAGAGAGATGATTTTCTTGCTCTGACGCCAGTTACTGATGCCATCAAGTGGAGGAGAGGAAGGCCGGTCAATCGGCCAAAAAAATCCGGAGCGGTCGGCAACGCCTTGAAGGTCCTCTTGCTTGTAGCCCGCAGCTCCTGGTGGCAAGAATGTCAGGACTGAACAAGTCACTGTGTTGATGATGGAGTTGAGGTTTTTTTGGGATTGGGGGCGGGGCGGGGGGGGGGCGGGGGGGCGGGGGGGGCGACATTCCGGGATCAACGTGGTCTTTTCAGCTGAAAGTGCTTGCGATGAGCGCTTCACTGGTCGAGGAGGAAGACGATGGGATAGTGTCAGTACGGGTTCCGCCTCAAAAAGGGAGAGGGCGGTCGCAGAAGTCCGCTGATATGATTCCGCCAGCCACGGTCAGCGCAAACCCCGCTCCTCGCTTATCGCCGTCAAAAAGGTCCAGGACCTCTCAAGCCTGGGCCTTCTTTGAGCAAGCCTTTGATTCACCCAGCGATGTCATATGCCGCCTTTGCCGTAAACCCATAAGTAGAGGCAAGAACCTTAGGTGGTTAACCACCACCAACATGTCTAGTCACATGCAGCGAATGCATGAGTTGAAATGGAGGAAACACTTGGCCAAAAAAAGGCCAGACCGACGCCGGGCCTCCAACCACTGTCAACCCTCTGTCTCCGCCTCCTCCTCCCGCCACCACAAGCGTTCCTCAGCTGCCCATGTCTCTCAGAGTCATGATCAGGGATCAGGCCTCCGCTTCAGCCTCCACCATCGCCCGAGTACCACCAGCACCACCAGAGACCCATCCCAACCCTTCTCCTTCCGCCAGTTTGACGACCTGCACGCCGTACAGCAGCCAGTCTAGCAGCCAGCCTTCTATCTTCCAGGTTTGGGAGCAGAAAAAACACTTTAACCCAAACCAGCCAAGGCCAAAAGCCTGACATGTCGGCATTGCCAGGCCTTTTGGCCTTGGAAAATGTTGCCCTACTTCCGCTCTGGTGGACACAGGATGGGTTCCGCACGTCTGGCCCATGCCTGCCCCAATACCAGATGCGAGCAGGCATTTCTCTTGCCCGAAAAGCCGTCCTGCCCTGGCCGCCACGTGTCATCTAAAACTTTCAAGCGCGTTGTTGCGTTGTCTGCATCTGTTGGACGGGCAAAAAGACCCCTCTGCACACAGACACATGGACTAGTAGCACACGGCCATGGCCATTATATCTCTGTGCCAGCTACTGGGTGAGCGGGTGGATGTCTCTGGGGGAGACGGTGGCTCTCAGGCTCGGCGCCGAGCTCTTCAAAACCGCAGGGATGGTGCAGGGCTCTTTCCCCAAATGGTCTAGGTGGCATCACGTGCCCCGAGGGAAGAAACCAGGCCGTGTTGAAAATTAAATCGGTCTTGGAGGTCCTTTACCACACAGGTCAGGAGCTGTGGACGGCTCTCCGGCAACGAGGGACCCGAGCGCTGGCTGAGTTTCAAGAACTTGTGCCATGAGGTCGGTGTGCGGCGTAAGATTGCGGAGAACGGGTGAAATTGATGGCCGCCCGTAAGGATCGGTAGGGCGAGAGCAAATCCCTCTTGCCTGGACACATGTCATGAACCGTGTCGTCCAGAAATTTCTAAAAGAGCTACCCGGGTCTGGACTGCCTGCTGAGGAAGGCTCGAAGTCTAGTTCGCACTTCCGCCGTTCGCACCGGCTTGTCCAGCCTGGCTGCGTTGCAGGGTCAGCTCGGCCTCCCAGTAAACGTCTAATTGTTGACGTGGCAACACACGGAAATCACCCTCACATGCTCCACGCGATTGTGAGGCAGGCAGCGCAATGCCATTTAAGCAGTAGACAGTGACATAACCTGACAAGCAGTCAGTGCGGACCTCGGGGGTGTTGAGCCTCGAGAGTGGAGGCAGGTGAAGAGGTCCTGCACCTCCTTGCCAGTTTTGAAGAAGCCACCAAAAGGTCTGGAGTGGCGGACGATTGCCCTTGTCAGCGATGAGCATTGTGTGATCTTAGTTCTGCACACGATCGGTTGGACTCTCTTGAAAACAGGTCCCGCCGGAGGAGGAGGAGGAGACGGATACAGATGCGAACACGGAGCCTTTCTCTCCGTCGAATCCACAAGGCCCGACGTTTTTCAATTTTTTCGGTCTTCTTTAGGGAGTGGTTGCGGGGTCCAGGCTAGTGCAAGGCAGCAGCATCAATAGTCCTTCAGGGTGGCTTCATTGAGGGCAAGGTCAGGGCCTGGTGTTGAAGCTGTGACGGTAGGGATGCAGAGGAGGAGGAAGAGGAGGAGGAGGTAATCCTAGACACGACGTTACCGAGTCCCTGCCTTGGAAAGAAGTTTGGCGCAAATTTGAGGCGGAGGAGGAAGTGAGGAAGTTCAGTTTGCTAGTGCCACCTCGACCCAGACGGCTTGGGAAATCAAGGCTCCATCTCTCAATGAGTGCTTGATGCTCCATTTTCTTCACCCACCCAAATAGAGTGTTAAAAATGCCAGGAAATGGAGAACCTTGCTGATGATCAACTGGAGACACTTCTGTTTCCGTCTGATTCACGTTCTTAAATGTCAAGGTGGAACAACATCAGCGACGTTGTACAGCAGTAGTGTGCACAAGTAGGCGTTAGCCGCGCCCCGCTAGCAAAGCAGCAGCAGGCAAGGGGGCAGAAGCCTAATGGGTGACCTCTGGCAATCTTTATTTACCACCTCACCACGCATGCAATGCAGGGCACCATCCAACACACAGTAGACCAGCTTAAAGATCATGTTGCACGACTACTGCGTCTCAACCACCGATGTTTTTGTATGTGTTTCCGGACCCAATAGATTCTGGTATCCAAAATGGACGAATTGCCCTGTGAGCTCGCTTCGCCACGCCTCATTAGAAGGTGTTGTCCTGCCCAGCAGCCAGCGTTCATATCTGAGCGGACCTTAACTCTGCTGGATGTGTCATTACAGACAAACGCATAGGCTTTCCAACAGATAATGTGGATCGTTTGCCTTTCATCAAGATGAATTCAGGAATGGAATCTCTGATGACGTTTATGGCCCCAATTGCCGAGGTCAGCCGATTAGTTGCGGTCTACTTCACATTCCTCTTCAAACAGGAAAGGTCCTCTTGAAAACTTTTTTTTAAATTATATTTCTTACTGCCATTTTTATTCCTCTTTTCCCAAAGTTCATTTTGCTGGTTTTGCTGTGAGGGGAGGACTGTTAAAGACAGCACGGTTTTCATGACAACACGTATTCCATTTACTCACTTTATCTTTAGAAGTTTTCGCATTGTCAATGGTTTTGAGGTCATGTTCTGTGAGTTACAGCTATAATTTATGGTCCAGTGGGAACAGAAATGTGGTTCTAAGTGGCATTTCTCATCGACAATTTGAATAGTGGCTGAGGAAGTCATATTTATAATTTTGGGGGTCATGTTGGCTGTGAGATACAGCAATATCATGATCCTGTGGACCATGAAATGGTGGCTTCTAGTGGACATTTTCTCCGCCTCACAATTTTTAACAGTGGTGGAAGTCATTTTTATAATTTTATTGGGTCATTGTGCTTGAATATGCCGCAATACCTAAGGTCCTCTCTAAAAATTTTGTTTCTACAGACCATTTGTTCTTCACATTGTCCAAAGTGGTCTTCAAGGGGTCATGCTTTGAATATTTTGGGGGCATTTTGCTGTGAACATCTGCTATACTACAGGTCCTTATTTATAAAA
Source organism: Phyllomedusa bahiana (assembly GCA_025379985.1). Taxonomy (NCBI): domain Eukaryota; kingdom Metazoa; phylum Chordata; class Amphibia; order Anura; family Hylidae; genus Phyllomedusa; species Phyllomedusa bahiana. The sequence goes on from JAODAL010009819.1 coordinate 94,484, forward strand.
CTTTTTTTGTTTCTACACAGACATTTTGTTCTTCACAAATTGTCCAAAGTGGCTCAAGGGTCATGCTTTTGAATTTTTGGAGGCATTTTGCTTGTTACTATGACAGCTATATACAGGTCCTATTATAAAAAAATTTGTTTCTAACAGGACATTTGTTATTCCACATTGTCAAAGTGGCTCATGGGTCATGTTTTGAATTTTTGGGGTCTTTTGCTGTGACAAGCAGCTATACTACAGGTCCTATTATAAAAAAAATGTGGTTTCTATCACATTTGTTGTTAACAATGTTCAAGAGTGGATGTAGGGTGCTGGTGCTGTCTGAAACAGGATAGGTTAGGGACACTGTTAATGGACACATATTGAAAATGGGACTTGTTTTTTGCAAGATTCTTATTCATAGCTATCAATCCCTGTATTGAGACAACCCATTTAATACAATTAAAAAAGAGAAACAAAGACATGGTGGGATTCCCCTATTTTAAAAATGTGTTTTCTAAAATTAAACTCTAAAAAATTGCATTAATAATATTTTTAAAAAAAAATTTTCCTCTAATTTACAAGGAAGGTACAAAAAAACTTGACCAATGTATTTTATTGAGGACAGGAGTAGGAGACGGACAGAGAACAAAGTACAGAAAATTTCCTCCAGCACTGAGCGTTAACCCCCAGTATTTCCAAGTGAAGCCATTTTGGGCCGCACTCATACGGAGGGGCAAGCGCTACCCGGCAGGGACGTAAAAAGTCCCGTGAAACAAAAAAGGTGGCAAGATCCTTTTTTCCGGCCTTTTTTTGTGGGTCAGTAGATTTAAGGGCTTTCTGCGGGCCAGGACAGGGATATCTATGTCCATTCAAAATAAAAAAAGGTGGTTAAAGACTCCTTTATCCGGCACTTCTTAAATCTGGGGGTTATAGGTTTTGGGGCTTATCTGTGGCCCCGGACAGGGTTATCAATGTCCAGTTCAACAAAATGATGGTTTAAAACTCCTTTTTCCGGCACTTTTTAATTTGGTCGACAGGGTTTTTTGGTATACTGGGAAGGACAGGTATAGTCAAAGTCCCCGGGAAAATAAAAATGGGGTTGAAAAACTCCTTTTTTCCCGGGACTTTTTAAAAGGGGGGTCATGGGTTTTTTGGTCACTGCGTTTTCCCGGGCAGGGTATTCAATGTCCTTTAAAAAATGATGGTTCAAATCAACGCCTTCTGGCACTTTTTAATGTTGGGCAGCAGGTTAAGGGTCATGCTGTGGGGGCAAGACAGGGATATGAATGGTCTGTGAGTTTTTTTCTGTGGGTTTTATAACCTAAATGTGTTGCCTAAAATGTGGGGCCCTATCCATTTGACTTTGTGGATTTAAAACCAGCTTCCCCCAGCCCTGTTTGGGGGAAAAAAGAAGGGTTTTTTGCTCTCCCCCAAACTTTAATTCATCGGGATAAACATCACGACCATCGAAATTTTTTATTGGTTATTGCCGTTTCGACCATCCCACCCATGATAATCAACATAATCGCTCATCACTATGGGTTACCCATCGCTTGTGGGGGGTTCAAGGACCACTCCACCTCCGTTACAGTTCGATTTGGCCCTGGGACCCCCAAAGGGCCTCTTCCCAGCGTCCTGATTCACCCCCATCGTGCCCAGCAATCCAAGCAATCGTCGCAGCACAACAGCTGAAAACAGCTACTCTAGTGCAAGCTTCTCGCCCCCCAGCACGCAGCGCCCGGGGGCTCCCCCACGCTCCCGTAATTCCGCCCGGCCCCAAACTTTGGTTTTCTATGTGAGATATTATGGGGGTCCTAAGGCCTCAGGGGTTCATCACCCCAAGCTCCCTCCCTGGAACTCATGGGGTGGCGTTCCCGTCAGAAAGGGCTAAGGGGGGCCTTCGTGGTCGTTTCTTTTGGGGAAACCCACCTGGCACCCCCCCTTTGGACCGAGACACCCCGTCACGGGGACCTGGGGACTTTTCTTCAGGGTTCCGAAAATGGTTCGAGGGAAACCCCCCCGCGGGATCCTCAGCGGGGGACCCGCGTTGCTGAACCTCCAGCAAGGGAACGCCTCCGCAGGAGACTACGCCGTGCAATTTCGCACTCTAGCTTCCGAGTTCGCATGGAACAATGCAGCATTATGCGCCACGCTCAAGAAGGGCCTCTCCAGCCAGATAAAGGATGCCCTTTCCACCCGGGATCCTCCATCCTCATTGAGTGAGCTGATCCATCTGGCGACCCGGATTGATATCCGTTTCTCAGAGAGACGGGAGGAGCTCCGTCAAGAGCGCGTACCAACCCATACACGTCATCTGCCTCGTCTTGCGCCGGTGTTTCTTCGGCCTCCACTGCCTTCTTCCCAGCCAACCATGGAAGAGACCATGCAAGTGGACAGAGCCCACCTGACTGCAGGAACTTAATCGACGATGTGAGGGGAACCTATGCCTCTACTGCGGCAGCCCAGAACACCTCCACAGGGGTTGTCCGCTCCGTCCGCAACGTCCGGGAAACGCATGCACCTAGGCTTCGCGGGAGAGTCGTCCCTAGGTGTGAGCACTACCTCTCCCCTCCTCACCGTGCCTATGATTGTCCCATTGATCTACTGCCCGGGACTAGTCCTCCCCGGGGTAGGGTCTACCCGCTATCGAGACCCAGGCTATATCAACCTACATCCAAGAAAATCTTCGTAAAGGCTTCATTCGCAAGTCCAGCTCTCCTGCAGGCGCTGGGTTTTTCTTCGTGGAGAAGAAAGACGGGTCACTGCGCCCGTGCATTGACTACCGCGGACTGAACAAAATCACCATTAAAAAACGGTACCAGTTACCGTTAATTACCAAACTTTTTGACCGTCTCCAAGGGGGCCAGTATCTTTTCCAAGATGGATTTGCGGGGTGCCTACAACCTCATTCGGATCAGTGAGGGGGACAAGTGGAAGACGGCCTTTAACACTCAGGATGGGCACTTTGAATATCTGGTGATGCCCTTCGGCCTGTGCAACGTCCCCGCGGTGTTCCAGGAGTTCGTTAATTACATTTTCAGAGATCTCCTATATTCCTGCGTAGTGGTTTACCTGGACGACATTCTGATTTTTTCACCCGATCCGGAGTCCCACCAGTCCCAAGTACGTCAGGTACTGAGGCGTCTGCGCAACAATTATCTCTAGGCCAAGCATGAAAAATGCATTTTCCACCGGACCAGCCTCCCGTTCCTCGGCTACATTATCTCCGACAAGGGACTACAGATGGACCCTGCCAAGCTCTCCGCCGTCCTACAGTGGCCATGACCTGTCGGTCTTCGGGCCATCCAACGCTTTTTAGAGTTTGCAAACTATTAAAGGCAGTTCATTCCTCATTTCTCTACGTTGGTCACCCCAATTGTGGCTCTAACCAAGAAACATGCCAACCCCCGACTTTGGCCACCTGACGCCGAAGAGGCCTTCTCCAAATTAAAGCCGCCTTCGCTTCTGTGCCTGTTCTATCCCGTCCGGATACTGAGTGCCCTTTCTTCTTAGAAGTCGACGCCTCTTCAGTGGGCGCTGGAGCATTTCTCACCCAGAAGAGCCCTAAGGGCAAAATTCGGACTTGCGGGTTTTTCTCTAAAACCTTTTCGCCCGCTGAGAGGAATTACACCATTGGTGATCGGGAGTTACTGGCCATTAAGCTTGCCCTGGAGGAATGGCGCCACCTCCTGGAGGGTGCTCGACATCCCGTCAACATCTTCACCAATCACAAGAACCTCCTTTACCTCCAAACAGCGCAGCGGCTGAACCCGCGCCAAGCCAGGTGGTCACTGTTTTTTTCACGTTTCAATTTTGTTATACACTTTTGACCGGCAGAGAAGAATGTCAAAGCTGATGCCCTGTCTCGTGCCTCTGATATTAGTGGAGAAGAGGAGGCTAAGCCCCAGCATATTGGACCCCCAGAACGTCTGATATCCGTGGCTCCCGCAAATCTCCAGCGCGCACCCCCGGGTAAGACGTATGTGCGCCCTGCACTCCGGAAGAGGATGCTGATCTGGGGACATTGTTCCTGAATTACCGGACACCCAGGGGTCGTCCTCTCTGATTTCCTGGTTTTACTGGTGGCCGGAGCTAGCCAAAGACGTGAAGGACCGGCGGGTCTACTGCAGCCTCTGCCCGTTCCTAACAGTCCTTGGGTCCACATTGCCATGGACTTCATCACCGATCTGCCTTCCTCTGACGGTAATATAATTATCTGGGTGGTCACTGACCGTTTTTCGAAAATGGCACACTCCCTTGCCCGGTCTCCCATCTGCTCCTCGACTTGCCAAGCTATTTTTTAAACATATCTTCCTTCTACATGGACTCCCCCTCCACATTGTCTCAGATCGGGGAGTGCAATTCGTCTCAAGATTTTGGTGAGGCCTCTGTTCTCTCCTACAAGTGGAACTGGACTTTTCTTCCGCGTACCACCCACAATCTAATGGGCAAGTGGAGAGAGTGAACCAAGTCTTGGGTACCTATCTCCGCCACTTCCACAAGACAAGAGGATTGGTCTGGTCTATTGCCATGGGCGGAGTTTTCTTATAATTCTCTGGACTCTGATTCCGCTGGGGCGTCCCCCTTCTTCATCGTCTTCGGTCGGCACCCCCGCCCACCCCTTCCGCTGCCCTCGGCCTCCTCCAATGTCCCTGCGGTGGATAGTCTGGTCCGCGACCTATCTGCCGTTTGGAAGGAGACGCGCCAACCTGCTCCAGGCCTCGGCCCGTATGAAGGTCCAAGCGGAAAAGACAAGAAGACCTCCTCCTTCCTTTGTCCCGGGGGATAAGGTATGGCTGTCTGCCAGGTATGTCCGCTTTAAAATCCCCAGCTACAAGCTTGGTCCGCGGTTTTTAGGTCCCTTTGAAATTCTCAGGTGCATCAATCCGGTGGCCTGAAAGCTCGAGCGCCCTCTGACTATGCGCATCCCAAACTCCTTCCATGTCTCCCTACTGAAACCGGTCATCCTTAACTGGTTCTCTCGGTCTCCCGTCTCCCGTAGCTGACTCCACCAATGTTTTTGCCGTCAAAGAAATTTTGGCCATGGAGACGGTTAGGGGGAGACGATTTTTTTTGGTCGACTGGAAGAGGTTTGGGCCGGAGGAAAGGTCGTGGGAGCGGGAGGAGAACATCCTGGATCGGGGTCTCTTGTCTAAGTTTATGCGGGCCAGAAAGAGGGGGAGGACGAAGGGGGAGGGTACTGTTACGGGTGTCCCTGCGACCGCTGTGTCGGACACCCCAGTGGCTCTGTGTCCCACTTACCTCGCCACGCTCCTGTTTCCGTCCCGGCGCGCGCTCCTGCTGCCGTCCGGGTGCGCGCGGCACTACGGGAAAATTTAAAGGGACAGCACGCCGGTGATTGGTCTCACCAGGTGTTGACCCTATTTAAGCTCTGCCCCTTCCTTAGCACATTGCCGAATCGATAGTGCCCTGTGCCTAGAGAGGAAGCGTTCCAGAGTGTCTTGTTCTGATTACGTGTACCGTACCTTCTGCCTCCGTCCCTTGACCACAAACCATAGCCGCCTGTCCTGACCTTCTGCGTGTCCCCGACTATGAACCACTGCCGCCTGCACTGACCTCTGCCTGTCCCCGACTACTAGCCTGCTTCACAATTCTGTACTGCGCAATACCTCAGCTGCCACCGCATGCAAGTCACGTCAGGGGTAGCGACCTGGTAGTAATCCGCCGCAGCAAGTCCATCCCGCTTTGCGGCGGGCTCTGGTGAAAACCGGACCGCTTGTGGTGGTTCAGAGGATCCACTACCACCTCCGTTACAACTACCATCATTTTATAGACAATCATCCTGGCTATCTCATACATAATACATTTGACTTCCAACTATTTATCATATGCTTAGTTCTGCAGATTCTTGTCAAATAACTTCCATGTTACTGTTTTGCTCCCGGTGGCACAATCTTTTTCTTCTTGTACACTACAAATTACAACCCGTTCTCACATTCCTTAATAGCTCAGTGTGTTAGGTTGATTTCCAAGCAAAGGGTCACTGGTTCAAATTGAGAAGCAGCCATGAAGAAGATTTCCAAAGAAAAGAGAAACGGCATCATCCAGATCATTGATAGCAGTCTCTTTCGAAGTAGAAAATTGCCAAACTGCATCATGGGAAACCATGACAATTGAAAGAATGTGAAATAAAGTCATTCCATCCATTACCATTACAAAGCCAAGAGGTGGATGTCAAGGCAAAATATCAGAGTCAACAAGTTGTCTCATCACCAGGTCTATCAGTGCTGGCCTGACAAACACAGAAATAGAGATGGCTCATATGCTTCGTAATAGTGACATAACAGATGCCCATGCAAGCATCATGCGATGCACATTACACAAGTCTGGAATGGTGGCCTGAAAAAAGGTGAAGAAGCCTCAACTTCAATATCATAATAAGGAGTGTCGACACAAGTTTTCAAAAAAGTACGAAAAGTGGAAGATTGGAAATGGGTGATTTGGAGTAATGAGACAAATCAATAGAATGGACTCTGATGGGTGCAAATTAGACTGGAAGAATCAAGGGAAAAGGTAGGTTAATGGATCAAAAAACTGAAGCAACTGTCAAATTCGGTGGAGGAAGCCTGACGATATTAGGTTGTTTCACTCCCAAGGTAGTTATCCAGTATGCACAAATATTGAAACTGTGTAGAAGAATCCTGGGATCACATTTCAGTCGAGACATGCTTGTAACATGAATAACATGCCAAAAAGGATTAAGGCAGTGTTGAAAGCTGTCACCAGCCATGGTAGTGGATCCTCCGGACCACCGCAAGCGATGGCATAAGCCACGCCAGGGAGCGGAATCTAAGTAGGTCCCATTTTTCACCAGAGCCCGCCGCAAAGTAGGATGGACTTGCTGCAGTGGGATTCTACCAGGTCGCTTCCACGTGACTTGCTTGCGATGGCAATCAAGGGTGAGCGTGGTACAGAATCGTGAGGCGTAGACGTAGTTGGGGACAGACAACAAGGTCAGGAAAGGCGACAGAGGTTCGTGGTCGAGGAACGTAGGCAAGAAGGTACGGTACTCAGTATGACGGAAGACTCAGGAACGCTTTCTCAATAGGCAATAGGCACTAAAGATCCGGCAGGGTAACCAGGAAGAGGCAGGCTTAAATAGGGGCGGCGATAAGCAATATCAAATTACCGGTGTGCTGGCACTTTAAATTTAACACTGCCATTGCGCGTGCGCCCTAGGGAGCGGGACAGCACGTGCCGCGGGACAGAGACTGCAGCAGGGGCGCGGCCAGGCAGCAGGGCACGGTTGCGTCCGCGACCCAGGATGAGGGTCGCAGGGGCATCCGTGACAAAAGCCCAAGGCTGATTTACAAAATACTAACAAAATGATAGAAATTTAGATTTTGAGAAGCAAAACAGCAACAATGACAAGAAGTCAAATTTATGCATGAGGTAGCCAAGATGATTGTCTATAAAATCATGGTAGTGTCACGTTCAAAACTATAGTGGATGGTGAGATATGAAGCCTGAAAGTCAACATTTTAAAACATTGCTACCCTTTTTACCATTCAGCCCACTGATGTTAGAGCAAAGAGAGGCGGCTGGTAACATAGGGAAGCTTGAATACACCAGCAGAAGATATGCTGGTGTATTCAGCAGAAGATATGATCTGCTCTAACTCTAAAGGGAAGCAAAATCAGAACAGAAATGTATTTGGCAATTTATCTTTGCCTACATGTTTAAAGCTAATCAATGAAATGGGAATACACTTTAACTTTAGGGATTGAGGTTCCGATGTTAAGGGCAGTTGTAGAGCAACCTTTAAGGACAGAATTAGGGACAGTTAGCTGGGATCAGTTATCACTTTTAATGTTTTATTTCTGGAATTTAACCATCATTTGAATCTCCACCAACTATCCACCTGTCCATTTGCTGAATCATGTAGTAGTGAGTATTTCTTTCATTAATATGCCTCCTATTGTTATTTCCCGTGACTGCTGCTGTACTTTCTTGTTTGGCTTGTTGTTGCTAGGAGTTAAAATTCCACCATGTGGCTCCTCTTATGACATTAAGTCTATGATAAAGACATAGGAGTCAAATTAGTGAAGAGCATTCTGAAAACATTTAAAAATACAGTATCTCACAAGAGTGAGTACACCCCTCACATTTTTGAAAATATTGTATAATATCTTTTTATAGGACAACACTGAAGATATGACACTTTGATACAATGTAAAGTAGTCACTTTATAGCTTGTGTAACAGTGTATATTTGGTGTGCCCTCAAAATGACTCAACACACAGCCATCAATGTCTAAACCGCTGGCAACAAAAGTGAGTACACCACTAAGTGGAAATGCACAAATTGTGCCCAAAGTAATAATATTTTGTGTGGCCACCATTATTTTCCGGCACTGCCAGAACTCTCTTGGGCATGAAGTTGACTAGAGCTTCACAGGTTGCAGTGACTAGAATCCTCACCCATTCCTTCATGATGACATCACGGAGCTGGAGGATGTTAGAGACCTTGCACTCCTCCACCTTCCATTTCAGGATGCCCCACAGATGCTCAATAGAGTTTAGCTCTGGAAACACGTTTGGCCAGTCCAGCACTTTTACCCTCATTTTGTTTAGCAAGGCAGTGGTCATCTTAGAGATGTGTTGTTATTATGTTGGAATACTGCCCTGCTGCCCAGTTTCTGGAGGGAGGGGATCATGCTCTGCTTCAGTACGTCACAGTACATGTTGACTTTCATGGTTCCCTCAATGAACTGTAGGTCTCCACAGCTGGCAGCACTCATGCAGCCCCAAACCATGACACTCCCACCACCATGCTGGACTGTACACAAGACACACTTGTCTTTGTACTCCTCACCTGGTTGTCTTGGTCTCAGACGCGCACAGGACAGGAGGTTTGAGTAATCCATGTCCTTATTCTGCTTGTCCTCAGCAAACTGTTTGTGGACATTCCTGGGCATCATCCTTTAAAGAGACTTCCTTCTGAGACCACAGCCATGCAGACCAATTTGATGTAGTGTGCGGTGTATGATCTGAGTACTGACAGGCTGACCTCTCATCCCTTTATCCTTTGCAGAAATGCTGGCAGGGCTCATACATCTATCTCTGGAGATGATGTTGAGCACGTGTCCTCAACTCCCTTAATCGACCATGAAGAGTCCTGTTCTGATTGGAACCTGTCTTTTTAAACCGCTGTATGTTCTTGACCATGGTGCTGCAGCTCAGTTTCAGGGTGTTGGCAATCTTCTTATAGTCCAGACCATCTTTATGTAGAACAACAATTCTTTTTTTCATATCCTCAGAGAGTTCTTTGCCATGAGATGCCATGTTGAACTTCCACTGACTAGTATAAGAGAGTCTAAGAGCAAGAACACAAAATTTAACACATCTGTTCCCCATTGACACCTCAGACCCTGTAACACTAACGAGTCACATGATACTATAAAGGGAAATTTGCAAATTTGGTGTATTCACTTTTGTTGTGTGTTAAGTTATTTTGAGGGCACACCAAATTTACACTGTTATACAAGCTGTACACTGACTACTTTACATTGTATGAAAGTGTATTTTCTTCAGTGTTGTCCCATGAGGAGATATAATGCAATATTTACAAAAAATGTGAGGGGTGTACTCACTTTAGTGAGATACTGTACATACAAAATTGAAAAAGGATAATGCAGTAACATCAAAGCCACATAAGATGTGAGGTTCTTTACTTACACAACTCGGGATTTGCTGAGAGTAGCATCCTCTATTTCCAGATCTGCTTTGAAGACAAGTCTATTGAATGCAGAGAGGAACTTGTTTTATGGATTATTTTTGATGTTATAGCACCCAATAAAAGAGAAGGTGCTTGAGGAAATGGTAGTAGGAAGTGGTTACCACAAATTCACAAATTGACATTACTCGTATGGCAAATATATTGTGTGGGCTTAGAAGCATAGCTCATATGATAGTGACAGGAATCCAGCTGTATGTTACATCTGGGAACCTGCACTAAAGTCTGGGACTAGTAAATTTTGACCATGCATCTAGAGGGACTGACAGAGTGTGGAGACTCCCTCTTTCTCCATCGTCACCCCCTGTGTGATTGCAGGGTGTTAATGTCTGCCCAAATAGCCTGGAAGCCGAACAAATGCTACCTAGCTGTCTATGATGTCACCATGCCAGACCATGTCTGGAGGCACTGTTTGATGTGGTGACTGACAGTAGTATAATACGTTGCAGTCAGGGCCGTTCCTAGGGGCGGGCAGGGCGGGCTACCGCCCGGGGCGATGAGGCTCCGCTCACCAGGGGGGCGCCACGCCGCCTGAAAAAGGAAAATTTTAAAAAATTTTTTTGAAATTTTTTTTGTGGTTGGGGGGAAAATTTTTGTTAAAGTGAATGATTTTTGAAAGGACCTTTTGTGAGGGATTTGGTGGGGGTTTTTTAGGAGGGGGGGGCGTTTGTTGGGGTTTTTTTTGGGTTTGTGGGTATTTATTGCGTTTAAGGAAATTTTAAATGGGGTGGCTGGGTTTTTTTATGGTGTGGGGTGTTGGTTGGAAAAATGGAAAAAAATTTTTTTGGGGTGTGGGTTGGGTTTTTGGGGTTTGGGAATTGGGGGGGGATGGCCTGAGGGGGATAAAGGTGGGATTTTTGTTGGGATTGGGGTGAGGGGGGAAAAAAATCATGGATAGGGGTTGGAGTTTTGTGGGGGGGAAGGGGGGGGGGGGGGGGGGGGAGGGGGATTTAAGTGGGGGGGGGTGGGGGAAAGGGATGGGGGATGGAGGGGTGATGGGGAGGGGAAATTTTGTTGATTTAAAAGGTGAGGGGGGAAGTTTGGCCCCCCGGATGCGGGGTTTCCCCTGGGTGGCAGCTATGCGCGGGGAGATCCGGGGAGCTGCGTGCAGCGTAAGGCGAGTGACGCACGTGCTTCCCCCGCTCGCAGCTCCCGGGGGAGGGTGGACTGAGGGGAAGTAATTTTTTGTTTTTTTAATTATTACGGGGGGGCACACTGGCTACAAGGGGGGCATCACGGCTACGGGGGGCATCACGGGGAAGGGGGGGCATCTAGGGCTACAGGGGGGCATTAGGGCTAAAAGGGGGGCATCTATTGCTCAAGGGGGGGCATCACTGGCTTAAGGGGGGGCATCACTGGCTACAAGGGGGCATCATGGCTAAAAGGGGGCACATGGCTACAGGGGGCTCACTGGCTAAAAGGGGGGCATCGGGGTACGGGGGGGGCCCATTGGGCCCAGGGGGTTTTCTACGGGCTACAGGGGGGGATCCCTGGTAGGGGGGAGATCATGGTACAAGGGGGGATCACGGTAAAAAGGGGGATCAGGGGCTACAGGGGGCATTACGGGTTACAAGGGGGCATCATGGCTACAGGGGGAGCATAAAGGGACGGGGGGGGCATCACTGGCTAAAGGGGAAACAGTGGCTACTGGGGGCATCACTGGCTACAAGGGGGGCATCAAAGGATAAAAGGGGGCATCTACTGGCTACAAGGGGGGGATCAGGGACAATGAGGCATCAGGGTACAAGGGGGACTACGGTACAAGGGGGGTCACTGGCTAAAAGGGGGGGCATACTGGCTACGGGGGTCTACTGGCTAAAATGGGGGGCATCAGGGGCAAAAATGGGGGGCATCAGGGGCTACAAGGGGGGGCATCACTGGCTAAAAGGGGGCTCAGGGGGCTACAGGGGGGTTCATGGCTACGGGGGAGCTCCCGGGCTACAAGGGGGCTCACTGGCTAAAGGGGCTTTACTGGCTACAAGGGAGGCATCAGTGACTACGGGGTTGGGGGGCATCAGGGTTTCAAGGGGGGACAGGCTACAAGGGGGGTCACTGGCTACAATGGGGGCATCGGGGCACAGGGAGGGCATCCTGGCTACAAGGGGGGGAAATCACGGTCAATGGGGGACACACTGGCTACAGGGGGGCATCATGGCTACAAGGGGGGCAACGGGGCTACAAATGGGGGCACCCGGCTACAAGGGGGGCATCTCTGGCTGAAAGGGGGGCAACTACAGCTACAATGGGGTTCACGGGCTATAAGAGGGCATTCGGGCTACAGGGGGCACACGGGCTATAAGAGGGGCATACTGGCTATAAAGGGGCACCTTGGTTTAAAAAGGGGCATCACTGGTTATAAGAGGGAATCAGACTACAGGGGGGCTCACGGCTTAAGAGGGGCTCACTGGCTACAGGGGGCATATGGCTATAAGGGGGCATCCGGCTACAGGGGGCATTACGGTTAAGGGGGTATCAAGGCTATAAGGGGGGCTCACGGGGCTACAGGGGGCATCAGGCTACAGGGGGCATTACAGTACGGGGGGCATCATGGCTACGGGGGGGCATCAAATGGCTACAGGGGGGCTACTACTGGCTACACAGGGCTTTTTCTGGTTCCATAGGGGGTCTTTAGTGGGGATTTTGTATAGAGAAGTGTGATAAATTGAGGAGTTTTAAAGATATTTGTTTTGTAAATTTTAATGAAGAGGGGAGTAGTCGTCATGGGTCTGGGTTAGATGGAAAAAAAGAAGAAGAGAAAGAGAAAAAACCCTTCAAGATTTTTCTGTGGTCACTAGATATGGCTTTACTGTAATTTTTTAATGCCCGCAGAGCCCGTGTCAGGGGTTCCCTTGTATGGGCACTGTGGGGGAATATTATTGTAGTATAATGGGTTTTACCCGTATGGCATTTTTTATTATTTAGTCACTATGTGTGGGAAATTTTGGGCTGGTGTGGTGGTATTATTCAGTCATGTGTGCTGGGGATATGTGGTCATGTGTGGTTGTATTATTCGGGCACTGTGTGTTGTGATTGTGGGGGTGTGGGGTATTATTCGGTCACATGTGTGGTGATATGTGGTCCTGTGGTCTTGGAAAACTGGGTTTTATAGCTGGTTTTTTGGTAAACTGTAGGACTTTATTTAGTGTTTTCGTTTTTGTCGGGAATGACCCTAACTGTTGCTCTTTAAAAAATGCACTTATAATTGAAATGAAAGAAGGATTATCTGCATTAGAGATTAAACCGGAAATAAATCAGTCCCTCGCACCTTATAAAGATAATCCCCTTTTTGACCAGAGAATGTTTAAAAATTTAAATAACTTGCCAAATTTGGGGTTGATCCCTCGGGTCAAACAAACAAAATATGATCGAGAGTCTTGATTATGCCCCCGGGAAGGTGTATAAGTTTGGGAAAAAGGATAATGTGAAAAAGGACTTGCCCAAATCCTATGAGGAAGCAAAAACAAAAAGACGCAATAGGGGGTTTTCCTTTTTTCCCATATATGGGACAGTACAGAGACTTAATGATACGTTTATTCAGTGGGCTTACCAATTCAGTGATATTTGACAATGGGAAAATTTTCTCATCACCTGGGCCCCCAAAAAAAGGGGGTGTTCGGGGGAAAAAACCGTCCCCCAAACCCCTTCGGGGGCGGGTAGGAGAACAAGAGGTCCTCCCCAAAACAGGGTACAGTGAACATTACCCGAGACACCCGTAAATTTGAATAAGGGGGGTTTGGGCTATGTTTCTTGACTGTATTAAAATTTTTCTGCATGTGTACTTATTTCAGATCAAGTTAATGTTTTGAATAAAGGATTAAACTATGTTCCCCTTGGGATTTCAACCTCTTTAATACGATTAAGGATGTAATCGTTTTGTGAGATTACTCACTGTCAAGAAACATTTTTTTACAGAGGATAACAGGGACATGTTGATGATAGGGAGGGGCTGCAAAATCAGGATTTTGGAAAGGGTTGAATTTTGCTGAAAAGGTCTTCCTCATGCTTGGGGGCCTTTATGCGTTTTTCCCCACAGCCTTTTTTTGGGGGGAAGTGTTAAAATTTCAATGCATTTAAAAATCCCGGGTTTTTATTCCCTCAACTCGAGTAAGGGATGGACGATTTCCCTCTTGGTGGAATTTGAATAAGGGGTTTTTATTTATAAACCACCACTCAAAAAAATCTGACTAAAAAGGAATAGAGTTTAGGGTTGCGGGATAATCCCTTTCGTTGTTATACGCCCCCAATAAGGGAGTTGGTAGTTGTTCTAGACAGTGATCTTTATTTTTTGAAAAAATTAACAAT
>JAODAL010009820.1:0-108519 GCA_025379985.1 Phyllomedusa bahiana
CCCCCAGAGTAGCCAGGGCCCCCCCTTAGTAGCCAGGGCACCCCCCCCCCCCTAGTCAGGGCCCCCCCTTCGTAGTCAGGGCCCCCCCCCTTAGTAGTCAGGGGGCCCCCCCTTAGTAGCCAGGGCCCCCCCTTAGTAGCCAGGGCCCCCCCCCCTTAGTAGCCAGGGCCCCCCCCCTTAGTAGTCAGGGGCCCCTCTTAGTAGTCAGGGGCCCCCATAGTAGCCAGGGGCCCCCCATAGTAGTCAGGGCCCCCCCCTTAGTAGCCAGGGGCCCCCCATAGTAGTCAGGGCCCCCCCCCCTTAGGAGTCAGGGGCCCCTCTGAGTAGCCAGGGGCCCCCCATAGTAGCCAGGTGCCCCCCATAGTAGCCAGGGGCCCCCTTAGATAGTTTAAAAAAAACAAAAAATCAAACAGCCACTTACCTGGCTCCCGCTCCGGCTCCCGGCAGGTCCCGGCCGCTCGAGCTCCCCGCCGGCTCCGTACTGGCGCCCTGCATAGGCGGCGCGGTGAAGTGACGTCACCGCGCCCACGTCACCAGTAGGGGCCGGCGCCCGGCAGGCTGAAGGCCTAATGCGTTCAGCCTGCCAGGGAGAGCAGCGGAGCGCAGCGCTAGTGGCCCTGTGCTCCGCTGACACCGCGCAGACCCGGGTGTCCAGTGACCGGATGCGCGGCCGGGCCCCGGGGAGCGACGGCACTGCCTCCGGGGCCCACAGCGGCTCGGAGGGGCCCACCAGGGGATTCCCCGGTCCCCCGGCGGCCCAGTCCGAGCCTGGCTACAAGTTGGCCTCAGACCCAGGAATAACCAAATGTGAAAACCCCTTCTAGCAACGTATGGTTTAGTGTCCATATTAAATGTGGGTTATAATGTGATGTGGTTGAAGACAAAAGTTCTTTAAATTCTGTAAAGTACATTTTTTATCACAATTGTATGCCAGTATATGCGTGCTGTACAGTTAATTCATGGAATATCACCCATCTTTCCTAGATTCTTGAATGCTTTGTTGTGCAGGTATATTCCAGCGAGTATATATCAGTAAATAAAAAGGTGTCTTGTAAAATCTACTGATTTACCATCATTTGGCTCGATGAAAACTTTAAAGATGCCCTGTCATTGACTTGTCTGCTTTAGTAAATACAGGTATTCCCATATAATAACAATTCTAAAGCATCTTTTCTTTGAACTCCATGTGTTTTCTTTGTTATTTCCCCATTATGGATAAATTCCATGCTGTGACATTGTTCAATCAGTGATATATACCACCAAATTCAAAGATGGGTACAAGTACTTCCATTAACCGAGCCAACCAAGTCCCAGCTCAACTGCAATGATATAGTTGCAGAGGAGCATGAAATCGTGTTGGATAGTAATGATTTTCAATTGCTAACATGTATAACAATTGTGTGATCCATTCTATGTTGTTTTGTCGATATACAGTTGAAACCAGAAGTTTACATACACTATATAATAAGACACCTGTGCATGTTTTTCTCACTTTCTGACATGAAATCAGAATGAACCTTACCCGTTTTAGATCAATTAGGAACCAAAATTATTTATATTTGCCAAATGCCAGAATAATGAGAGAGAGCATTTTTTAAGGCATTTTTACTACTTTCTGTAAAGTCAAAAGTTTCCATACACTAGGATTACTATGCCTTTAAACAATTAGGAACAGCCCATATTGTGATGTCATGTATCTGGAAGCTTCTGATAGCTTTATTGGCAACATTGAGTTAATTAGAGATACATCGGTGGATGTATTTTAATGCAATCCAGAAACACACTACTTCTGTGTGTAACATCATGGGAAAGTCTAAAGAAATCAGCCAAGATATCAGGAAGAGAATTGTGGATTTGCAAAAGTCTGGATCATCCTTGGGTGCAATTTCCAGATACCTGAGGGTCCGTCGTCATCTATACAAACAATTATACGCAAGTACAAAGAAGATGGTAATGTCCAGCCATCATACAAGTATAAATAATTTTGGTAATTGACTTAAAACGGGTAAGGTTTATTCTTATTTCATGTCAGATAGTGAGAAAAATAGGCATATGTGTCTTTTTACATAGTGTATATTCTGGTCTCAACTGTATAAGAAAATCTCATAATTATTGGAATTATGATATGAATAAGGGCTATCCTTAGAGCCTGAATCACGTAAGAAACTATTTTATATCTTTTCTGGATTTTATACTTCCAAACTAAAGAGGCTATATTAATGAGATGAGCTGGAGTCCCTCTCTATTTTTTGCAACATTACTTCACTTAGGGCGACATATATGAACAGGGCTGCGCCAGAAGTCTGGCATCTTTTCAGTCCGAAAACTGTTGCAGCCCCGTTCAATATATTTTTATACCTGCCGCACGCCAGTGTCAGGCGCATTACAGAGCGCCCGCTTCAGTCCGGCAAATTGAGGCGCATTACAGCTGGAACAGGTAGAACACTTTCAAAGTGGTTTACCTGAGCCAGAATTGTCGTCTTAGCGCCCGAATGTGCCTTATTTATGACTCGCTGTAGAGCGGGTTCATAAATCAGGCACATTCTATACTACTGTAATGCTCATGAAAATTGGTGTTTAAAGGGGTTGTATCATTTCATTAAATGGTCTTCAGAATAAGGGGACAGTGAAAACAAGTAACTTTGCAATTAGATGTAATTAGCAAAGCTTTCTTGTATTCACAGTTTTCCTTATCTTCTGTTTCTGTTTACACTGATATCCAGTGCTGGTCGGATCCCTCCTCCTTGCATTTCACTAGCTGAGAGCTCATTTACATTCTGTTCAGCCCCCAGTCGGCCGTATTCACAGAGCTTGCATTCCTGCCTCTCACTCAAAGTAAGGGACCGACACATTTTCACTCTGCACAGCCAGAAGAAACAGAATAACACTGCAGGGCTTCTACAATCAGGAAACAGCACAATTGTGTGTCGATCCCTGCCTCTCTGAGTTAGGGGCTGTAGCGATTTCTCTCTGCACACCCAGCAGAAACATACTGCAGCAAATTCTACAATCAGAAAACAGCACAGTTGTGTTTCGGTGTCTAACTCTCCTGCATAGAAGAGAGATCTGTGCCGTTCATAGAAAGCTGGATTCAACTGTAACAAATCTCCAGCTGTGAGAGGAGAAGATATCAGTGCTCAGTCTAGATTGAATGCAGCCTGTGCTATGTATACAGCTCTTACAAAATAAGACTGATAGGGAGAGACACAGTGACATGTGGACTCAGAAAGGGGGGGAGTCTCGGGAGCCAGCATGAACAGTGAAGGGGGGATGATGTCATCCAGCTTGGAGGGGAAGAAACGCAGTATGAATCAGCTGAACTAAAGAAGTGATACTTCCCCTTTAAATGCCAAAATTCATACATGTCGGCCTAAGTATTACATAATGCCACAACACTCAATATTATATAATTTGTCCTACCTGACGACTATAAAATATATAGACAAATTTTTAGTAAAGGTCAGAACTGGTGATCCTCAGTTTTCATTTATGTACAGTATACTGTATATTTCACCCACTGCATTTGTATTTTAGTATTAGGCAGTGTTATAACAAAATCCTATTCTTATTATAAGAAACGATTATTTTCCCTTTATTTCTTATGGGAAAAGTTTGTTTGGTACAAATTTAATCTGGTATAAATCCAAGGATCTGGAACGGATTAATGACTTACACCAAGGTACCACTGTATATGTGTAATGGTCCGCGGTGGTGGATCCACTGGGCCACCGCAAGCGATGGTGGAAGCCCACACCAGGGAGCGGAGTCTAAGTAGGTCCCGGTATTCACCAGAGCCCACCGCAAAGCGGGATGGACTTGTTGCAGCAGGAGTCTACCAGGACGCTTCCACTGGCGAAACTTGCTTGTGGTGGCGGCCAAGGGTAGGCGAGGTACAGATTCGTCAGACAGGCTCGTAGCCGGGGGCAGGCAGGAAAGTCAGGGCAGGCGGCAGAGATTCGTGGTCAGGAACGTAAGCAAGAGGGTTCGGTACACGGCAATCAAGACAAGGCTTCTGGAACGCTTTCTCAGTAGGCAACGAGCACTAAAGAGGCAGGCTTAAATAGGGGCAGTGCCCGTCAAAGGCCAATTACCGGTGCACTGGCCCTATAAATCTAGCACTGTCGGCGCGCGCGCGCCCTAGTGAGCGGGACCGCGCGCGCCGAGGGACAGAGGCAGACGGAGCAGGAGCTGGCGGGGTAAGTGGACCTGGGCACGCAGGGAGCGCGTGGACCACCGACCCAACGTGCGGGACGGGGCGCCGCACGGCAACGGGGCACGGATGCGCCTGCGACCTGGGGCATCCGTGACAATATGGAAGATAGATTTTGTTGAGCAGCATCACCCTATAACAGTCACCCACTGTCAGACATCCTAAATTGTCTTTGTACATTTAAATGTTAATAGGTGTAAGGGTTGCACCTTCTTCAGGTTGCCCCATGGCCCTTGCCCTTTCTCTGATCTACTATATACAGGCAGTGCCAGCAGCACATATAAATAGTAATGAGAGCCTGCAGCGGCAGTAATATGAAACAATAAATGTCACCCTGTTTTATGAGCTCACCGTCTGACTTAAAAAAAAAACGGCTTCCAGGAAATAGCCGCGCTTTCTGAAAGGTGACGTCTTATCATTCCTCAGCAGGTTCCCGGAATATTTATGAATTTGCTGGGTCATAAAAAGACTTTAGCTTTGAGGAAAGAGACCCCGAAATATATAAACCTATGAAAAACTCAGAGGCAAATAGTAAGAAAATAAGTGGAACATAAATAGCGATCTCCTTCATGTACCCGTAGGCTCTATTAGTCCAGAGAATAAGGCAATACATATAGTAGTTACCGGCTCTCTATCTGTAATACCGTATAATATGGTAGCTGTTCCACAGACAGACAGGACGTGTATTACATTTCATTTTGTGTCACTTGGGCCAGGAAAATGATGCAGATGAAACCCTAGGTACTTTCCATTGTCATTCACCATTAGATGCCAAATTGTAAAGCTGCTATTTATGACTGGCTGTTGTGGTATATTTGTTTTCTCCCGGCAGTTTGCAGTTTTCTAGCATTACTATTCTCATTGGTGAATTTGACATTTAATATGTGCAACCTGAGAGCTGAACAAAAGTATGGAGAAGATGAGAAAGTGGCAATGCTTCCTAATAGATTCGGGGAGATTTATCACAGCTACTGCTCAGGAAGAGAGGGATTGTAGGACCTAGCACTTGTCCGAGATTGGGTCATTAAAGGGTATTTCCATCACTCTGATCAGCTTTAAAGGGGATTTATTGCTTCATCAGTTCGTCTGTTTCCTTGTACTTTTAGTTTCTCAGTTCCTAAAATCCAGGAGTGTTTCTTCCCCTCCCAGCTGGGTGTTTCTTAACTGAAAATGGGTGACATCATCCCCCCTTCACTGTTCAGGCTTGCTCCCGAGTCAGTGTGTTTGCTTGAGATCAGTGGGAAGAGATAGCACATCCCTTCTATCCCCCCCTCTGTCTGAGTCCACATGTAACTGTGTCGTTCCTCTTCCTATGCAGTCTTATTTTGTAAGAACTGTATGTTTACATATCACAGCCCTGCATTCAGTCTAGACAGTCTTTTATGAACTCAGAGCACTGATCTTTTCTCCTCTCACAGCTGGAGGTTTGCTACAGTTGAACCCAGTCTTCTATGAACTCATCCAGAGCAGCACAGATCTGTCCCCTTTCTATGTTTACATGCAGCAGCATTAGGCACCGTGCACAATTCTGCTGTTTTCTGATTGTGCAGCTGCTGGCTGTGCAGAGTGAAATGTTGCCGGCCCCTTATTCTGAGTGAAAGAGGCAGGACTGCACGCTCCCGTGAGACCGGGGGCCAGACAAAATGTAAATTAGTAGAACCGTCAGCCCATGAAATAAAAGGAGGTGGAATCCGACCGGGACTGTGGAACAGTGTTTACCGAAAACGAAGATAAGGGAGACAATGAAAACAAGACAGCTTTGCAAATGACATCCAATTGCAAAGTTGCTTGTTTTCACTGTCCCCTTATTCTGAAGACCATTTAATGAAATGATACAACCCCTTTAACCATGAAGGCAAAGGTACACAAAGACTATTACCAAATACATAGCTGTTCTGATTTTACTTAATGTCAGAGTTAGAGCAGTTCTCATATCCTGCTTGGTTATAAAAGGTTTCCTAGGCTGCTGACTCCCTAGCCAGGATGGTGACGTCACCGCGCTGTGTCTTATCAGCATAGGAGCTTGTTTATCTTTCTTACTGACAAACTTTAACCCTTTAGCTTTGTAGCCTTGTGCCCTTCTGTTAACACCTCCTCCATCACTAATGTCCCTCTAATAGGCTCTGCTAGAAAAATCAAAGCTGACATGTCAGTCACTACTGTAGAGCCGTCCACAGCCTAAACGGGAAGTGTAAGCCTGAAGCTGGCTGTGACACAGCATCATGAGAACACCTCTGGTTGCACCTTTAAATACTTCTCCAAGTATTACTTCAAATGTTCTATGAAATGTTCATATTTGAAAGATATTTCAGTAAATATTGAATGAGTCTGGAAACTTTTAAAGTTCATTTATACAAAGATGGTGGCAGCCTGCAGAGGCTATCCGCTCCAACAGTGATCCTGATGGAACACAGCATGAGATCACCACTGGGAATATTGCTCCGGCAATGGGGTCATTGATCCCTATGCCTGAATGCCTCTGCTGTTCAGACAAATAGGGTCGGTAATGTTGTGTTAGCATCAAACCCTGAAATAATGGATATTTTAGGATGTGGAAAATAACCAAACAGTACTGAAGCTTTTCATCTGAACAATATTCCTGGTGACCCATGTATAAAGACTGGTGTACCAGCTGATCTGTATGCCAGTCTATAGTGAGGGCTCTATTCCCCAACACTGTCCATGCATACTGAGTAAGATGGCCATCACAACGCAGGGCGAGACAAGCCATTTTTTAAGAAGAAAACTGGAGGAGAACATTTAGAAAATCATTGGTACTAGTGAAATAAAAGGGCAGAAACAAAGATAGTCAATTGTGTCAGCAGAGTTAGAGACCTTCATACATATTAGGCCTCATTTATCAAAACTGTCTAATAGTAAGGGTGCATTTACATGGCACTATATTTACTATTTTGCCATAGGCAAACCTAAACTCTATCAGTTCTCTATCTATAAAACACTAAAACGAAACTTTTATTATGTATATATAATAAAAGTTACGTTTTAGTGTTTTATAGATAGAGAACTGATAGAGTTTAAGTTTGCCTATGGGAAAATAGTAAATATAGTGATCAGAAGTCACTCTCTGTTCTCTTTTGAGATTCCCCTTTTTTTTGGAGACCATTTACATTGCAAAGACCAAATACCGGTAGGATTTCCCGACCGGTAATTAGTCTTTTTGACATGTAGGGGGACGACTTTTGTCCGCGGTTTGCGGATTTAAGCTTTCCACCTTCGCACCCACATGTTCATATTCTGCCTGAAAACCAGGCTGAAGAATGAACATGTTCTAACTTTTTTGGAACGCCAGCGGTGTCAAAAACCATTCAGCGGAAAATCTATGCCGTGTGGACTGCTGCATGGATTTTCTATTAAAGTCTATGGGAGACGGTTTTCAGACGGTTTGTAAAACTGAAAACCCGGCTAAGAAACCGACCGGTAAACCTTGACGTTGGGACAAGCCCTATTACTGTCTTTGTTAACCCCAGCAAACAATTAGAGCTCCGCTTTCATTTTTTCCGAAGCAGTTTAAAAAGTGATAACTGAGCTCTGATTGGCTGCTATGGGCAACAAGACCTTTTTACTATAGACAGTTGTGATAAATGAGGCCCATTGTGTTCATGCTAAATGCCATGTTTTCAGTGCAGTTATTATGACGGATTACTGGAGTAATTGTATTTTACATAAACCTCCGTTTTATAATTACGTTTCCATTCATATGTCATGTAGTGTTAAAAAAACTGATTTGACCAAGAAAATGTTAACAATGTTTTTCTATTTTTATAACGCCTTATCTAAATACCGAGTCATTGACACATGATTATGAATATTCCTTAAGACATCTTTGTTCTTACAGCCTCCAACACTGACACAACTGTAGACTTTAATGATCCTGTGTAACACATAGGCTATGTCTACACAGGACGGTAATATCATTGTCTTTTCAGCTGATTCAGTATTTAGAATCTGCCAAAAATCAGACAGTACACTATGCTGCATAGAGAGCAATAAAAAAACCCGTGCTGTAGTCTACTCTGCATACTTTATTTACTGTCGGTTTTAAAATCCGGCGGATTTTAAAACATGTCGGATATTCCGCCCGGATTTACCATCTGCCCCGCACATTGACTGTACTGGGCGGACAACAAATCTGAAATCCACGGTTCAGCAATGTTAAAATGCAGGATTTTGGACGCCACCTGACTGGCATTCACGGTAGCCATGAGCCTAAGGAAGGCTCCCAGGCTGCTCATCTTACTGCCTTGATTATACCCTACCAGGGGTAGTATGTAATAGGAAGACTCTAATAGAACACTGTTCAGCAGTACATTAGTATTGCAGAATAATATATACATTATCTGGCAAAAGTGAGTACACCCCTCACATATTTTGTAAATCTTGTGTTATATCTTTTCATGGGACAACACTGAAGATATGACACTCTGATACAATGTAAAGTAGTCCGTGTACAGCTTGTACAACAGTGTAAATTTGGTGAGCCCTCAAAATAACTCAACATACAGCCATACTTTTGTTGCCGGCGGTTTAGACATTGTTGGCTGTGTGTTGAGTTATTTTGAGGACAAACCAAATGTGCACTGTTATACAAGCTGTTCACTGACTACTTTACACTGTGTCAAAGTGTCATATCTTCAATGTTGTCCCATGAAAAGATATAATACAAGATTTACAAGAATATGAGGGGTGTACTCATGCCCCTTAGCAGTCAAGTACTATAGGGGGACTATAATTATAAACAAAAAAAAATCAATCTATCTATATATTAAACACGTCTGGAAAAATCCAATCTATTAATATCTTTCCTTATATATCCTTCACAGTCAGTGAACTCCAAAACTACCCAGCACCACAATTGCAGTTTTTTTTGTCACTTTGCCTTCCCAAAAATTTGAATAAAAAGTGATCAAAATGTTACAGGTAGTCGTGTTCGGTGTACCATTTGAATAAATGATTGGTTTGTCTTTGTATTGTCCTTGTACTATATTCATGTTTTTGCTATAGGGGTCCTTGTGATGCCCTCTCGATGTTTAGTTCAATCTATGATTTATATCAGACTTGAGGATCAGTCTTAGCTTGCTAATTATATTCATTAAGATCTGTACATTTGCCGTATCAGTGATATTGCATTTTTGTGGTTCTTTTTGCATTGATGGTTCTATCTTACAAATCTCTATACGCGCATGTCTTGGATTGTATTTCCAGTTTGTATTTGTCATTTTATCCTTTTCATCAATAAATCTATTTCTTGAATTAAAAAAAAAAAAATAATAAATGTTACAGGTATACAAAAATGGTACCAATGAAAACCACATTTTCTTCCACAAAAAACCAGCCCTCCTAAAAGTCCATAGATAAAAAAAATAAAAAATCAGATAAAGAAAAAAAACATTGGAATCGAACCGCCAGCAGAATAAAGATAACATATAATTTATACCGCATCCCCAAGAATAAATGACACAGTTGTGTTTTTTTCCCCTGTTCACCTAGCTGGGGAGAGTGCAGGTGAAGCCGCCATGCATCTGCTCAAGATGAGGGATTTTATTTTTCCCCAGGTGGCGTGGGAGGGGTCTATTTTCCCTTTTTGTCTGACGGCAAAATGCCTTGTCCCAGCCCCACTTGCTTTGTTCTAGTTTTGGTAAGTCTCTCTCTCTGTCTTTTTTTTCTGTTCCTTCCTTACCCACTTTTAGAAGCAAAATACCATTGTATGTATTGATACTGTTTTCCTGACATTATATAAACCTATTGATAATAGCGTAAAACCACTTTAAACTTGGAATTTCGCCATTTTATTTACTGTAGGCAAAAAGATAATTGGTTGACAAGCAGAATAAGAAGTAATTGCTATATTTACCATGAAGAAAGCCTATGTATGTGAACCTATTGCTGTAATCGCAGTGAAGTGAATTAGTTGACAGAAAAACCAATGCAGCAGGTTTTTGCAGTAGGCAAGATGACACAAATGTACTTTAAAAGGCCATTACAGGAAAAACACCGCTGTGCTGCCATCAGTAGTTAGAGACACAGTGACAGGCGACACATCTATACATTCAGTAGAGCTCCGTCCATAATATAAGGATATCATGGCACTGGCTAATGTGCTCACGTACAGTAATGTATAGTCTCATCGGATATGTAACAAGTGAAGGGGAGCATACTTTGTGACCTTTACAAAAAGGCAGTAACAAGTATAGCAGCCCTGCCAAATGGAAAGGTTTACATCTACTCCACAGCATGGGCCTGAAACAAAATATATTAGTAGATAGCCTTGAAAACAAGTCAAAACACCTACAGAAAAGGCTACCACATCTTATCCTGATAAAACATCCAATAGAAACAGTATACATGGGGGTTAAGAGGAATCACTGTCAACAGTCGAGCACATGTGAAAGGTACAAATATCCCTCGAGACACCCTAGGTTACCCTGAAGGCACAAAGTTGAGAAAAATGTGCATTTGGCATGGAGGCACCAACTTGGTCGGTGTCAGGATATGTCCAAAAGATGAGTATTTCATGTCGGAATTCACATGGATCCCAACTTAAAATACTTGTCTAAAACAGATAGTAAACCATTCCCATTGACCTCAATAGAAAATATGCATTGTAGTTCATACAACGCGTCTTTTCGCTGTAAAAAACATGTTCATTCTTTGGTCAGATTCCACATGAATATTTAGTATTGATGTCAATGGGGATGGCTAAAAAGCTTGTATAAAAGGCACGCAAAACATTTGTATGTGGGTTTTTAACTCGTTTCTGCATCCAAAATCACATAGAAATGAATGGGACTCATTTCTGACTGTAAACCACAAGTAAAAAAAACAACCCCAAATCAACATGAAATAAGCATGTGAAAACCATATCGGAAGACGTGATTTTCAACAGCAGAATCCGACTAGTGGCAAACCCTTAGGCGCTGCTACACTACGCCCCACAGTATGCGTTCATTACGCTGTTGAAATTCCGCACTTGCAAGCACGTAATTTCAACAGCGCAAATGACGCATAATAGCCCAAGGCAAAACTGGGCTTCCTGTACTTTACTATTTGCTGGTGTGTATACGCCTGAAAAGAAGTAAAATGTCACTTCTTTTCAGGTGTTTGTTAAACTGCCCGCCATGAATATTTTATATTGATCTCTATGACAACTGTATTGTAAGCAGGTGCCTGACAGACTGTTTATTAACATGCAGCTTATAGTGGTAGATACCAGTGTACACAGGCTCCACTTACATATAAGTGATTACAGTGCAGTTACATCTTGTGATTCGACTTTCCCTTTTGTTCTGCATCCAGTCCAGACCGCCATGATCACTTCTCCCAGACAACACTCATCCCTGCAGATTCGGACACAAATATCTTAGAATCCTCACTTTTCCAGCACCTTCATCACTGTTCCCCACCTCTGTATAGACTTCCCAGGGTTGTGAGAGCAGGTACAGGCTATAGCTTAGAGGCCGAGTCTCTTACAGGGCAGGAATAGAGGATTAGCCTCCTAGAGATTGTGTTACAGCTGTGGGCTTTAACCCTCAGAATATATTACCAGGTAGACACCATTTGATAGGTTCATAGGCCCTAGGTAGGTAGGTTGGTAGGCTCCAGGAAGATAAGTAGGCAGTAGTAAGGCTACAGTAAGGTAGGCAGTACATAGGCCCCGGTAGGTAGGCCTCAGGTAGGTGGGCCACAGGTAGGTAGACTGGTCTTACATAGGTAGGAAGGCAGTAGTTAGGTCACAGGTAGGTAGACCGGTCCCAGTTAGGTAGGTAGGCTACAGGTAACTAGATTTACCCTAGGTAGGCAGCAGTTAGGCCCCAGTTAGGAAGGCAGCCCCCAGGTAGGTAGGTAGGCTGTAGGTAGGCCCCCGGTTAGGTAGGTAGGCAGTAGGTGAGTCACAGGTAGGCTGTAGGTGAGCCACAGGTAGCTAGGTAGGTAGACTATAGATGGGCCCCACATAGGTATGTAGGTAGGCAGGCTATAGGTGGGCCCCAGGTAGCTAGGTAGATGGGCTATAGGTGTGGACCACATAGGTCATTGCATAGGCTATAGGTGGCTCCCACAAAGGTAGGTAGGCTAAAGGTCGGGTTCACGTAGGAAGGTAGGCTATATGTGTAGGCTGCCTTGTGATTTTGTCTAGAGCAATTATATTATATGAGATGTTATTTACTGACTATAAATGCACCTATGGATGGATGTATATTTGCCACTGGCGTCTAGAGTAGCAGAAAAGGCCTAATGAGACAGAGAATGCTATAAAAGTAGTGGTGGAAATGAAGAGGAGTTTCGTGAGTAAATATCTATCTGAGAGGTGAACTGCACATGTGTTGGAGTAAGAAAGCGCCATGAGTAAAGCCAGCTGAGACCTCAAACTGTAGAGTTTCTGTGGTTACTTCATCGCTGGTGAACTCCAAGCAATCTCACGGGTAGGCCAAGCTTCACTGACATCTACACACATATATACCTGCGTGCTTGAAACCTGGCACCTGCTCTCCCACACCTTACACCTAGTCCCACAAGTCCACTGCCTCAGGTTTAAACTTTGGTTTTCCCAGTTTTTCAAACCACACAGCCAAGCCCCTATGAATTCTTGTCCACCTCTTGAGTCAACAACTATTTCAGTAGACTCATATACTGATACCTCCCAATACAAGACCTCTCCTCCGCTTGTCTGCTCCTTGCATCATCATCATCTCCATCATCTTCAAGATTTCTCCTGTGCATCCCCCATACTATGGAACTCAGTACTCCAACGAATCAAACTATAGAAAAGTCATAGTAAAGAGTCTGGCATATTTATGAGGAAAACGCTCCTCCAAACCCTGACAGTGATGATTGACAGGCTGATGTATATACATTCTTTGTGTGCATTTTTGGCTAATTGGACTATGGATCAGTAGCTGTAATATACAGTCTTTATACAAGGCAGCATGTTCAGCTTTGATTTGATGTTTTTGTATCAAATGTGTCTGAGACATTGCACTTAAAGGGAATGTGTCATCAAAAAATTAGTCATTGTTTAAGTCCCATTTTTAAATGTTAAAACACATTTTTTAGGATTTTTTTTTAATTTTTCATATCACTTTCAATATTTTTTAATAATTCTTAAATGTTTTCACTTTGGCCATTAGGCCTTGTTTGCACTGCTTTAACAGGTGCTTTACAGTAGACTTAAGACTGACTCAGTCCCATTCACTTCTATAGGAGAGTTTTCTAGTCATGCTCTGTGACCTGGGAAGAAATCGGTGTGCAGGGAGGTGAAAGGGTGAACTGTGACTATCTCCTCTTGTGACTGGTGGATCCTGTGTTATCTGTTCACACTGGTGAGAATCTTTCTGTACAGAACAGGAAGTTTCAATCTATTATTAGGCCTAGTGGCCAAAGTGAAAACTGCAGGACTTAAGAATTATAAAAAATATTGAAAGTGGTGTGGAAAATAAAAAAAAAATGTAACCAAAAATTCTTAAATGTGTTGAACATAAAAATGTGAGTTAAACAATAAGTCATTTTTGATGACACATTCCATTTAAACCGAGGATCTGTGAAAGCAGCTGGAAGTGCTGAGATTTCCTGTCTTGTTTGACTTTCCTGCACCAGGAAGGTGCTGGACAGAAGTCATAATTGCATTCAAAGCATAAAACAATCACAGCAAGCAGTTCCAAAGGTGACGCTAGTGACTTCTTATAGGCAAAGAGTTAGGCCGTGTTCACACGGCTTATTCCCGACGGATTTGTGAGCCGTATTGAACTCACAAATCCGTCGTGAATAAGGGGCGGGAGCAGGAGCAGAGAAAATCCTGATAGGTCTCCTTAAGAGATAAGCCCTGCTTACTCTGCTTACAGTGACTGACAGCTTTCCCTGTATCACTGTTCAGACAAAGCAAGCTGTCAATCACCATATGTGGGCGGGGTCAGCAGGACTATAACTTTTTCTTTTAGGATAGTCTCTCCTTTTTTCAGAAATCCTGCTTCAGATTATATAAACCTGTATATCACCGCGCTCCGCTTCTCTTCTCCTATCATATCCTGCTTTCAAGTTTGCTTTAAGAAACAAAGCTCTTGATTTAATGATACATTATTACATTACCTATTTCATGGAAATTCAACATGAAGGATGCTTGCTTGTGAACATTCATCTTTTAATAGCATTACTATGAAGGCCTTTACATATTTAGTTTGTGCACTGCAGATATAAAAAAAAGGAATACCTGCATGTGATCATTCTGGGCCAGGGTGCATTGGCCACATGTACTGAAGCATAGAAGGTTTTACGATACATACAATGTACTGTCTCTATGTGACACACAAATCTCTTTTTGCTCTTTTGTTGCAATTAATTGCTGGACAGAGGAGGAGGTGCAAGTGATAAAATAATATTCCCATATATACCATGCAATGGCATGTCGTTTCCTGTGTAAAAAAAATAGATGTAAACTACTGCTGTGTACACTAAGGCTTCCTTTGAATCCAAAAGCATTGCCGCCTATTATTTTTAAGTGAAAAGGAGGTATATTATAACGCAAACCGTCATATGCCCTGGCACATAGTACACTGTGGGTTCCTTCAGTGTGGTGTGAAGTGTCTAAAGCCTTAGCAACCAATGATGTTTATGAGCATCTCTCTTGGTAATTCTAAGATTAACAGAAGTAAATTCATAGTATAAGGGTAGGTTTACATGGCTGATTTTTAACTCTGAATCAGGTGGAATCCACACATAAAATCAGCACCAGTAAGCAGGGATTTCGGATGTGGATTTGCTATTTTTTGTTGTGCATCTGAAGCTGATTTCAGCAACAGATTTTCAGCCTCCAGTGCACCATGAGAGGATTCAGAGCAGAATCCGGCTCAGGAATTGAATAGTCAGTTCATTTTTCTCATTAAAATTTTTATTAAACATTTTCTCATGAATATTTACAGTAGTCATAACAAGGTATATATAGCAAAAGGCATGTGAACTGACAGCGCTTTTTGGATCCGCTTTAAGAATTGACATGTCAATTCTTATTGCGGTTTACGCAAGTGAAATCCCATAGGAGATACGGGAGTCCGCTTTTGGCACCTGTCCAAAAGCGCTCCACACTCCGGGTACGTATCAGCGGTGCTGTGCATCCTGAAAGCGGATGCGAAAAGCGCACTTGGCGGCCGGACGGGGCATCGGCGGTGAGCGGCGGAGGCTGGACGGACGGGGCATCGGCGGTGAGGGCATCAGCGGTGAGCGGCGGCGCCTGGACCGACGGGGCATCATCGGTGAGCGGCGGCGGCTGGACGGGTCATCGGCGGTGAGGGCATCAGCGGTGAGCGGCAGCGGCTGGACGGACGGGGCATCGGCGGTGAGCGGCGGGGGCTGGACGGACGGGCATCGGCGGTGAGCGGACGGACGGGGCATCGGCGGTGAGCGGCGGTGGCTGGACGGACGGGGCATCGCGGTGAGGGCATCAGCGGTGAGGACGGGGCTGGACGGAGGGGCATCAGCGGTGAGCGGCGCGGCTGGACGGTCATCGGGGGTGAGGGCATCAGCGGTGAGCGGCAGCGGCTGAACGGACGGGGATCGCGGTGAGCTGCGGCGGCTGGACGGACGGGGCATCGGCGGTGAGCTGCGGCGGCTGGACAGACGGGGATAGGCGGTGAGCGGGGGCGGCTGGACGGACGGGGATCAGCGGTGAGCGGCGGCGGCGGCTGGACGGATGGGGCATCAGCGGTGAGGGCCATGCACGGTGAGCTCGGCGGCTGGACGGACGGGGATCGGCGGTGAGCGGCAGCGGCTGGACGGGCGGGGAGCGGCGGCGGCTGGACTGACGGGGATCGGCGGTGAGCGGCGGCGGCTGGACGGACGGGGATTGGCGGCTGGACAGGTGAGGTGCTGCAGGGGGATGGATGGATGGATGGATGGATGGGTGGATGATGGATGGATGGCTGGCTGGACAGGTGAGGTGCTGCAGGGGGATGGATGGATGGCTGGGTGGTGAGGTGCTGCAGGGGGATGGATGGCTGGCTGGGAGGTGAGGTGCTGCAGGGGGATGGTGGCTGGGGAAGGTGAATTGCTGCTGGGGGAAGGTGAGACTGCTGCGGGGGAAGGTGACTGGCTGGGGAAGGTGAACTGCTGCTGGGGGAAGGTGAACTGCTGCTGGGGGAAGGTCAATTGCTGCTGGGGGAAGGTCAATTGCTGCTGGGGGAGGGGAGGGAGAGGGAGAGAGAGAGAGAGAGAGAGAGAGAGAGAGAGGAGAGAAAAAAAAAAACACGCATCCGAAAAGCGGATCCGTAAAACGCAACTCGAAAGCATACAACACGGATCCAAATAAGTATCAACTGTTGAGGTTTTCGGATCCGCTTTACGGATGCGCTTTTCACTTCTCAAAAACGGATCCGTAAGAAGGATCAAATACGTCGCATGAACACGCTCATACAATGAATACACAAGAAAAGGTACGGCCGTGACAGCAACAGTGTGTAGCATGTCCAGCCGGGGGTCAAACAATGGCCCCCAGGATCTGCAGAGAGTCAAATGTGCCCCAAAACCAAAAAGAGCGACCTTGACAACAAGAGGAGGACGAGACAAGACACACAGAAAAGAGGAAAAAAAGAGAAAACAAACACACACCATAAAGATTGGGTCAGACCGCGGGGTCCCGGGGGGGCCATATAGACATCTGAGAGGGAGGAAAGAGGTCCCAAAGAAAGTCAGCGTCAACACTAAGGGACACCGCCACCGCACCATGCCCTCAACACGCCAGGGCTTTAAACTCCTGAGAGGACAAATACCGAGTTCAGGGCCCCCACATACGCAAGAATTTCTGTGTGTCCTCGGGAGTATGGGCTATCAGCTCTTCCATACGGTGGATGAAACCAATCTCCTCCACCCACTCCCCAACCGACTAAAAAATAAGTGCGCTGCGGAAAATCAGTGTGTCTTCCCTTAGAAATAATATGATTGCAGTCAGATTCGGATTCAGCCATGTGAACATACCATTGGATGGCTCTGGGCTCCTATATATTTACTCTCTATTCAGGACATGCTAACAAATCCTTGATGAATGAGGTGGAAAAACTTTTTGCAGTGTTAGTATGTACATAATGGTGGATTGGTATGCTTTCTATTTGAAGATACATTCCAGGGATCTTTGCCTTGTCTTGAAGCCATGAATGGGTAATAAACCATAAACACTAAAACTGGGCTGTAAAAGTTTTGTATCCGGGCTCTGCGTTTCAGTATGTGATATAAAGTAGCAGTGTCATTTCTGCAGCAATATGCTGTCTTTACCTCCTATACAAAATAGAGCATCGGTACAATTTGTAATTTACAAGTAGTTATTTAGATTTCCCTGGAGTGGGCTTTTCGGCATCTCATTTTAAATTTGCTTTTGCGTTCTGCATACGAATGACATCTGCAGAGCACGGTTCAGCAGAATGTCCCCAACGCTCATTTACAATTATATGGGGCATTGAATAAAAGCCAAGTTTTGTATAATGGAGACATAAAAATAAGACATAAATTACCAGCAGTGCACCAATGCTTCCTGCTGAATATAGTTGGAAAGTAAATTGTAATGCTTTTATTGCTGATTTGCAAAGAACTATTTTATTTTTGTTACGAGATTTAGGTATTAAAAGGCAAGCTATGGAAGAGCGATTGGCTGCTCCTTGTTAAAGATTGCTTCAATAATAGAACAGCTGGATTTAGTGATGCAACTTAGCCACATATCTTTTCCTAATGCACTGTTATATTGCATTAAAGGCAGGCCTGGATTTCACTCACAGCTTGCGTACTATTTATTGTCTAATCATGTTATTCCTTGTGCTGGAAAAGTCTTGAAAGTCTCAAACAAGACGGACCAAAATCCAAGCTTTGGCTATTGTGCACAAATAAATTATTAAATTGGTTCTGCGCTCCTAAAATATTGTTGGCCTTACATTAGATCATTATATTAATATCAGATCAGTGGGAGTCCAAATCTTGTCCCCACCATTGATCAGATGAGTGAAGCTGAAATAGCAGACACAACCACTACTAAAAGTATGAAATAAGTGCCTGATAGACAATCAGGGGACATCCCTTCACTCAGCTGACCCCGGGGTGCATGCAATGAAGGTCCTTTGATTGATCTAGTAAATATTCATTCTACTCTGTGATTCCACGAAAAAAATTCCTTCTCTTCTCTTTTTTTCCTTCCTTATTCCCTTTTGTTATTTCTTTATATTCTCTCTTCTCTTTTGTTCCTTCCTTTACTTCTTCTGTTTTGTTATTTCTTGCCATTGTTTTTCTCCTTCCTGTCTTCTCTTTTGTTCCTTCCTTCCTTATCTTTCTTTCATTCATTCATTCATTCATTCATTCATTTATTCTTTTTTTCTCTCTCTTTTCTTTTCCTTTCTTTTTTTCTCTTTCATTCTTTTTCTCTTTCTTCCTTTTTTCCTCTCTCCTTCCTTCCTTATCCCTCATGTTCTGTCCTTGCTTTTTTCCATCTTCCCTTTCCATCCTACCTTCCTGTTCTTTCCACCTTACCAGCAGTGCACCAATTTCCTTTCCTAACGCTTTCTGTCCTTTGCTTTGCTCTCCTAACCCTCCCTTTCTTTTCCGTTTTCTGCCCTTTCTATCTTTTTTTCCTATCCTTTCCTTTGTCTATTTTATTCTCTTTCTTTCTTAAGTGGCCATGTACATTGTTACTTGAGACCTGGGGCTACATGTATGAACAGGGCTGCTAAAGTATTCTGTTGTCCTTTCAGTCCAAAAATTGTCGCTGCCCTGTTCTCTAGATTTATAATCAGCCGCACTCTAAAATTAGTTGCATTATGAGATGCCCGCAGTAATGCAGCTGAGATGTGGGGATGTTCTGGGGGGGTCGCACAACAACCATATGATTCTACAAATTTATAACGGGTGCATTACTGCTGGAACAGGTAGACCAAGTTCAAAGTGGTTTACCTGAGCCTGAGTTGTAATTTTGGAACTAGAAATCGCCTAATCTATGACCCACAGTAGAACAGGTTCATAAATTTGTGCGCATTCTACACTACTAATGTGCGCAATAAAATTGACGTCTGGGCGACAAAATTCATACATATCGCCCCTGTTGTTTTGCAGGAAGGTGAAATGTGTTATAGAATGTGTCAATGCATCAGATGATGCTTTCCAATCCTATTTATTCTGCTAATTTCCATTATCAATAGCGGTTATTTCCCACCTTGTCTGATTACAGTTATAATCTGACTGTCTCTGCTAGTTCTCAGCATTAAGCCAGCATTCCTTCATGTATTCATGATAAGTGTTGCACAGATTCTAATACCCAGCCATTATTATCCTATGCTCCTTTTGTACCTCTGTTTGTCTAGTATTTTTATAAGACATCTCCTTTAGGGCGCGTTCACACGGCAAGGTTTGTCCGACCGATATTTGTCCGGTTTGTGTGCAGTGCACACGGCCGCGGGGGGACGGCTTTTCTCTGCGATGAGCGGAGAAAAGCCCTAACCTTCACATTCACAAGCACAGATTGTGTCCGAAAACCGGACGGAAGAATGTGCAAGTACAATGTCTCGCGGGCGGCCCGCGGACGGAAAACCCGTGCAGTGGGGACTGCTGCATGGGTTTTCCATAGAGCTAAACCGCAAACCATCTGAAAAACCGGCTGAAAACCCGTGCAGTGGGGACATGCCCTTAGAAACTTTTACCTCTTCCTTATTTCAGAGGCTTGTGGAAATGTTCCAGGTGTCACATGAACCATATAGTATCTGGGGTGCATGAACTTTACCTTAATAAGCCCCAATATGTTTCTGTTTAATTAAGTCATCTTGAATAGTCATTGTACGCAGCGGATTGGACGAGTGTTCAATTACGTGCCGCTGTTTCCTGTTACTGTGCTACCGGTGATAATTATTATTTTTCAGCAAGATGGAAATTAGTTGATTAGC
Organism: Phyllomedusa bahiana; assembly: GCA_025379985.1. NCBI lineage: Eukaryota > Metazoa > Chordata > Amphibia > Anura > Hylidae > Phyllomedusa > Phyllomedusa bahiana. The sequence goes on from JAODAL010009820.1 coordinate 20,122, forward strand.
TGACAAGTTTTATATTCAGTTAGTAGGTGTTATATACCCTAAGTGTGGGTAATTACACATATTACTAACCATAGGATTTTGTTCAGTGTGCAGTTCCCCTCTGTCATTGGTCAAATAATTAAGAAATATCCAAAAGCTTTTAAGCTGTATTTCACTTTAGTGGTCTTTAATACCTGTCGCTCTATGCACATAATTGTTCAGTTATGTAGCGTCTCGCTTAAATAAATGATTATAATACAAAAACATGCAACAGCTGGAGATAGGTGCCCTACATCTGCTCCATCCAGTTATCTTCTATTACGCCAACACTTATGTACAGCCAAGAGGTCCTTAAAAGTTATAAGAGCAGTGAGGTACCATATGCTGGGGTTAGAACATTTCCTATCCATGACAATTATAGGTAAGAAGAACAACCTTGTTATCAAAAGATTTATTTTTAAAAAGAAAGACTAGGAACATATTGATATTCAATATAAATGAGGGACGTAGCCCATTCATTAAAGGGGTGTACCTCCCATGGACTTTGACTTTGCATTGATAGGATTTGCCAAATCCCACCTCTTGCTGTATTCAGCTATAAAACAACAAAGTCCGAAAGATAATTGGGCCAGACAAACCCTTAGATACAAAAGCTAGTGACCCTTTCTATCATCTGGACATAAGGGACCTTTATCAGTCATCTTGGACACGCGAGTATCTGATATCTTTCATAGTGTATATGGTTCTGCATTATCTCTTTGGTATCTTTGTACGTGGGTTTAATTTTGTTATACCTTTGGCCCTGATGAACCCTTATATTAGATAGGGGGAAACGCGTTGGTCTTGGGTAGGTGATATATTGAGGAAGGGGATGATGCATCAAAAACCTCTTTCCACGTATATATGGAGTTAAGTTATTACTGGCTGTTGTCTTGAAAATAAGTGAATCTGAGTCACTACTACTATCTACGGTATCTTATGAGTAGGGACTGATAGTGAGGGATAGGTTCCGGGCGGGGGCGCCCTTATTGGGGCAAGGACCCTACATGTCTGTGGTTTAGGTTAGGGTTCTTTCTAGTTGTTTGGAGGGTCTTAGTAGGGTAAGTGTAGTTTTTTATATATTTATATTTAAAATAAAAGTTATTTTTTATGTATTTAGCTGCCAAGTGATGTCTATAGGGTAGTTTTTTTTCATGTATTCAGCTATACTCAGAAGTGCCATAGAACAGAGTGGAGAGTTGCGTGTGTGACCAGCATTCCATTCTAAGCAAACACTTTTGGGGCTTGTCCTCGACATGGGTGCAGACCCAAAGTGAAACCCACACCTATCAGACTTTGATGGCATATCCTATTGATATGCCATCAAAGTTCATGGTGGGCACACTCATTTACGCATATAAAACAGCAAACCAACCAAGCTGCTATCCATGGTCAAGCAGTTACTCTTGTAATCATCAATCAAAAGGGTGGGATTGGTCCACCAGAGTATCCCCCCGACACAATAATGTATACCTTATATTTCAAATTTCTAGCAGAAGACAACCTCATTTGGTGCTGACTTTAGAACCAGCTACCAGATAACCTATTAAAACTTGCATGTGCAATAATTACTTAAAAGGGTTTTCCTACTATAGACATTTATCACGTATCAACAATAATCTGAGTCCCCATCCTTCCTCATGGTGCTTGGTTGTCTTTGTCACTCCCATAGACTTTGAACAGAGCAGCAGTTCAAACACTCGTCCGCTGCTCAATTTAAAGGCTTCCTCACGGCATGATCTCAGTGAGGAAGAATGAGGCACTCGCGGCCCCTTTTTTTGGTGTTATAGTAAGTAGTGCGGTTGAAAAAAGACATATGTCCATCATATGTTCAAGGGTCGGAAAAATGTAGATGAAAGGAGGGAGCTTAGTTACTCTGACTGATGCAGTCTTTGGAATCCACAAGGCAAGAAACAATCTGCCCTAAAGGAAGATTTAATTCCTGATTCCAGAGATGCCATCAGTCTGGATCCAGATATTTTATACAGTTACATTTGTATTAATATTATTTAGTAGTAAGCAGTTATCTAAGCCTTTCTTGAAACCTTCAACTGTTCCTGCTGTGACTAGCTCCTCAGGCAGGATATTTCACATATTTATAGTGATTGTAGTAGTTCCAGTGGTGAGACCCCCAGCAATCAAACATTTATCACTTATGTTATAAATAGGTGACAAATGTCTATTGTTGGAAAACCACTTTAACAGTGTATGTGAAGATGTCTTGTATAGATAGAGGGTGGCTCTTCAGAATTCTTTCTTTCAGAGAGCCTTCAAAATAATTTACTCTAAGGCATGTCCCCACTGCACGGGTTTTCGGCCGGTTTTTCAGACGGTTTGCGGTTTTTCAGACCGCCTGAAAAACCAGCCGAAAATGAGCACAATTGTGCTCTATGGAAAACCCGTGCAGCAGTCCCCACTGCACGGGTTTTCCGCCCGGCGGTCCGGCGGCAAAACATCGAGCAAGCACCATCTTACATCCGGACTATGTGCTTCTCAATGGGAGGGCTCTTCTCCACTCATCGCGGAGAAAAGCCGCCCCCCCCCCCCCGCGTGGACTTGGGGACGGGCGCAATACTGGACAAGTAACTATTTGTCCTATGCCGTGTAAATGCGCCCTTAGGGACCAAAAAAACTTGATAGACAGCAGCCATCATGCTGAAATAGGCTCATGCTTGTCTCATTGTGTCACTGTAATGATATCTGGCCTATGCTGAATATTTCTGGAGCTGTTTAATGATCACTCCTGATCTATTGTCAATCGAGCTATGATTACTGTGATATGTGATAGGTGGAATAAAAGCATCCACTGCCCTCGTTACTTATATATTTATTTATTGTGATTTGAACCATTCGGCTCGTGGCGGCATCTGTCACTGCTCTGATGTTGTCTTGGTGTCAGCTAGTCTTGCTTCAGGCAAGTACCAGATAACATTGTGAGTGCAGTGTGCTATCTTGGCAGCTCTGAAATAGCAATAATTTTCATATCAACAGCAAGAAAACTCACAGCTGAGATGGGTTTAGCAGGAATGCAAGTGGTCAGCATTTTACATGAGTTATTGGAAACAGGGAAGCGCATTTCACAGCTTGACTGGCTGAATTACTATCAAATCTTACAGGGCTGTGAGCAGCCATATGACTTCTGTGGAGGTTGCCACATGCAGAATCCCAAATACCAGCATATAAAAAGGCGGCTTCTGATGTTGGAGGCCGTCACACGCCTGCTGATACTAATACTAACACCTTCTTTTTTCACTTACTGTAAATTATATTTATGGTCAACTGGAACATTGAGGCCACTCACAGGTGACGTTAAGAACATTGAGATCTTGTTACAAAGGTACCTGTCACGGGGTGTGCAGGAAGTACGGGCAAAGGCTATGAGAAACATTGAGAAAATCCAAATTCTAATGGCGAGACGACTGGTTCAGAGCATCTATAGAATGGCAGGTCTTGTAGGATTTTGCCTTTGGTAGTATCTGCCCAAGGGAAACCTTGAGTCTTGGCATTCATGTGGATGTTACTTTGACATGTATAACCTACCAAAACATTGTTATAAACTAAGTACATCTTTTGGCTTTTCAGACAGACAATGTCCTTGATCTCAATCCAATCCTCTGTACAATGAGCTGGAAAAAAAAGTATGATCCATGGAGGCCCCACTTTGCAACTTATTGGCCTTAAAAGATTTTATCGTCTTGGTCCCAGATACCCCAGGACATCGTCAAAGGTCTTGTGGAGTCCATGCCTTTCTGAGTTAGACCTGTTTGGTGGTACAAGTTGGACCTATACATTATGAAGCATGTGATGTTTTTTTTATGATCCATAATATTTTTTATCTTTCCTTCCTTTGTCCCGTGGCCAGGCAAAGTTACATGGATGAAACATTACTGTAGCCCACAGACCACATTAGGCAATGCTTCATTATTATACTCTGTTTCCTGAAAATAAGACACCCCCGAAAATAAGACATAGTGCATTTTTAGTTATGCAATTCAGAGTTTGGCTGCTTATGTTGATGTTTGTGATGAAATCACTATAGTATATTAATACATGGTGATGTTTTGTTCAACAATAAATGTGAATTATTGTTCATAGAAAAAAAACATCCACTAAAAAGAAGTATTAGATCGTCTTTAGGAGCAAAATTAATATAAGACACTGTCTTACTTTCGGGGAAACAGGGTATGGTCAACACTCCTTAGCATGATAATATGGAATTTTGCAGGTTTGCTGGATTTTTGTCTCAACTTACAGAGTATGATCTTAACCAACCAGGGTGTTATTAACAATTCACAGTATATCACAAAAACCCTGCAGTAGCTTAAAAAAATAACTCCAGTTTCCTCTCATTAAAATTAGTAAAACACCTAGAAATCCCAACAATGATAACATTGAACATCAATATACCGGGTCACAATCACAATAGACTTCACATTACTATAAATCAGGACACAAATCCACCAACATTATATAACATTACGAACAAGATAGAAAATGGTTATTGCACTTATGATGATGCACCAGTCAGCAGTTCCGGTTCGATGACATTCAAACCCAAAAACGTAGACCATTGAGGCTGACATCCGTTGGATCCTGCAACTTTATCCAGAAGGAATACCAAAAAGAGGATAATTTGGGACATATAAATCTATCCCTATTCTCACCCTATCATTTCTCTGTCACAGAGCGGCGTGATCGCCCAGAAAAGGACAGCCCCACTTACCGGTGGCTGTCCATAAAAGTATCTATTGTGCCCTAAGAGCCCCATTCATATCCTAAAATGTTTCCCCTCTCTGATGATGAGGGTTGTCAGGAGATTTGAACATTTGGGGTGACATGCAGGATTTTTGTCGCCCAGGCGCCATTTTTTTTGCGCACATTAGTAGTGTTGAATGCACCTGAATCTATGAACCTATTCTACTGTGGTCATAGTTCAAGTGCAACAATTAAGGCTCAGGTAAACCATTTTTAAAGTGGTCTACCTGTTCCAGCAGTAGTGCACCTGGATTTGCCGTTCAAAAATCATGCATGTTTAGAATCATATGGTTGTAGTGCGACATGCCTCCTGCACAACCCCCGATCTCAGGCGCATTCCAAAGTGCCGCGGACACTCTGTAATGCGCCTGATACTGGAGTGCACCTGATTAAAAATCTAGCCACACGGCTGCACCAGTTTTCGGGCTGAAAATATGCCAGACTTCTGCCGCAGCCCTGTACATACATGTCACCCTTGGTGGACCTTTATAGACTCCCAAGTTTGGAATTTTTTTCTGGAACGCCACTCTTCTTCAGTTCCCTCTTCATCAGAAAAGTGAGGCTATTATATGCAGATTGCTGTCCCTCTTTTTCCTCTTTCTTCACCTTTATAGTAGAGGGACAGTGGAACCTGCATATAATAAAATACGATTACCTTGTATCTTGAAGTTCAGCTAACCAGACTCTGATGGTTTGATTTGTCCAGCACCTTTGATCTTTGTTCAGTTTGCTGTTGGAACATCTTGGGGTATTTGGCATTTGCAAACACATAAATATAAAGAGCATCTAAGAGAGGCTTCCAATGTAATGCACTGACCCCTTTCAGGTCCTGCAATAGACATTACAGAGAGTATACATTTTTACTAGTGTTCCTTTAATAGAGGGCTCCTTTAGAGTTGAAAAATGGCTTTTGGTTCACAGATCACCTGCAGAAGTTTGCATTTGTAAGTTACTGTGTCCATAGAGATCTGTTGTTTAGTTTTAGACTATCATTTCTTGCTTTTCGGAGGTAAAATAAACATTAGCATCACATCTAAGGAGAACACATTTTCAGGACGCTTCAGCTCTCTTCTATCACAGACACATATGCTAAGGAAGTTCGTTTGTTATTTTCCATTGCATGGGCCCCCAAATGAATTGAAGAGGAATATGTCTGTTATAGTCATGTACCAGAGAATTGGATTTGTAAAGCTGAAACATGTTTTGCACTGGCTAGACTGTGGTGCGGGCTATAAGGGGTCCTCTTGTCTTAACCCTCACACGGAGGTATTGGCATTGGAAGCATTGATGAAGTAGTGACATCATTATAAACCGAGTCAAGGGTCATCAGCAAGACAGGAGGAGCGTGGTCAGGATCAGAGCCAAGGGTCAGAGACAGGACTAGAACAACAGGTACCAGGCAGGAGAGTTATCCAGGAACAAGGTTATGGTCAAAATTAGCACGAGTAGCAAGAGCCAGGAAAGATTAAAAACCTTAGTCAGCATCCAAGGCTGGCTACCTTCACTGGAGGCTGTGTGCCTATTCAATAAGCCCCCCCAAACCAGAAGTCGTCCTCGGACACCGCCTGCCTGGCGGCCTGATGTTGAACGGAGAGCTGCACCTTGATTATAAAAAATAAAAGAGAAAAGAAGGTAGAGCGTCTTAGTGCAATATATAGAAACCAATACAATGAAAAGTAGGTGTATTGTGCTCACCTCTGATGGTCGTGCAGAGAGGCACAACACTCCAAACCATGTGGAATCGAGTGTTTGGTTAGCAGTCAGGTCAGTTGTTCCAGCTCCATGATCGCTGGCAAATCATTGCAATGACCTTAGATAACTGTAAAGGATAATATTCCCGGAATCCCGATTACCAGGATCGGATATGTAGAATAAGACCAGCGCTCACCAAATAGGTTTTGGATTCTATTCTAGTTTCGGTAAAACAGAAACAACAGTATTTTGTCTATGGAGTTACACTTAGTCTGGTTTCTCCATTGTTATTCCATACACAAAATTAGTTATTTCTGTTTTACCGAAACTACAATGAAATCCAAAACCTATAAGGTGAGCGCAGGTCTAATTCTACATATCTGATCCTGCCGATGGGAAATCCGAGGATATTATCTGTTACAGTTATCAACAAATGGGATCATCTTGTCACTGCAAGATGTTTAGTACACTGCCAAGTTTACACATCTATTAAAGTGATGGTACATTACTCGGATATTTCATTACTTTATGATTGGTGGGAGTCAGAAATATGGGACCCCATCATCCTTAGAATGAAGGAGACATAGTGCAAGTTAAAGGGGTTTTCTCAGCACGCTGTTTCACTGGCTCACGGGCAGTTTGCACTCACTCTGTCTCCTCAAGCTGTGTGTGGTTCTACAGCAGTGATTAGCATATATTAACTTCAATCGGGTACTCTGACAGTGCGGGAGATTGTGATCTCTAAAAAGATTACTAATAAAACCATGCTTTCCAGTCCTCACAGCACTTGTACCTTTTGTTTACTGAAGCTAATTTTGTTAAATCTAATTAGGTCACTCAGAACTCAATCCCATCAGTCTGTCCTTGGGGTGATGTCAGTGCCTGCTGCTCTCAGCTAATCAGATAGCAGACTTCTGGCTGATTTGCAGGTTACCATACAACCTGTGTACAGTCAGAGAGCTGATAAAATGTCTCTTATCTCATGACTAAGTCAAATCTATTGACCAATGTATATAGAAAATTTCTTCACTTAACAGTCCCTTTATGTTGAAAGCTAATCTTTATCGTGAGAAAACCCCTTTAAGTGCTATGTGATGTGCAGGGAACTGCATTATGACCTCATTCAAGTGAATAAGCTTAATAGGGAACACAGCGCTAGACCAGCACTTCATCCATTGTTTTCTTACGTTCAATTTTGGTCCCCAAGGTCGATCCCCAGAATCATAAAGTCACTTTATAACACCTGATAACTTAAGACCACCCCTTTAAATGCCACCAAAATAGCTTTTTGTGTTTAAGGAGCAAGGAAGGTGTCCCTAAAAAACTGTCAAGGGTGACTGCTTCTGACGCAGCTCTTTTAGTAAATACTTGCAGTCCTCATGAAATAATCATTGTGGACTTTTTTTCTTAAAACGATGCATTTTGCTATTCCTCTGTTATTAATCCTGGAAATGTATACATACACTGGCATCTGGTTGGTAACTAATGGGCATGTCCTTACACACTCTGACACTGTCCAATCAGAGCTGACAGTGTTAGACTTTTTTCATTTTTATCACATAGAATAATATAAAAATCAAATTTACAAGACAGTGCTTTACATTTTAACATACTGTGTGTTTTCTCTCTATAGGTGAAGACCAAATAGAGAAGTTTCACCTCTCACATTTTTGAAAAAGCTGTAATGTTCTGACTATAAACAATGGGCAGGCGCTATCCAGGGGCATCGTACCGACCAAGCAGTTCTTGTAAGTACTCTCCTCAGTCATATACAACTCTATACAACTCTTTTAACACAAGATACATAAGCATATTTACTACCATGAAGACAACTTGTGTTACAACTGACTGGGTGTGTAAGTTAGAATTGTTAGTTGAAATCTTTCTTTTTAGTTTTGCTATGGCCTAAATACACTCATTGCCAAAAAAATGCAGCAAGCGTTGTTGGAATGGAATGAAACGTACTATGTGTGAATGTATTGGTGATATGTGTAAGTGTGTTAGGGACTGTCAGGGACACACACGGAGACACGGACGGAGTGAGGCCCTGATGCTGGTCCCAACCTCCGTCCCTGCCTTTTGGAGTACCAGACGCTTTACTAAGCCGGCCCCAACCAGAAGACTGAGCTCTACTCTGAGCCAAGTGAGACACCAGACGAAGACAAACAAACATGGAACAAACAAGAGAGATCGGACAGGCCAGGTCAGCAACAAATGGGCAGTGCAGTACAGAAACAAGTGACAAGAGAGTAACCAGGGTCCAAGCAAGAGTCAAAGAACTCAGAAATCAGCAAATGAGAACACAGGCGAACTACAGGTAGAGGAAACCGTATAGCAGGCAAGGAAGACGGGAAGCAGAGACCTTAAATAGGGAAGAGGAGGAAGTAGAACAGAAGTGATAGGAGAATGGTAATGTCAATCACCAAAAGAACAAGTTAACCCAAATAGTGCTGGACGATTCCTGGCCACGGGCGTTGGCCAGGAATCAATTAAGCAAACAAAACTTAGCAGACAGAGTTCACACTTGTGGAAAGTATAATGGCTGAAGCCGCAGTTTTGGTCGCAGCGGGCGTGGCCGGCGACCAGAGTCAGATGCAGAGGGTCTGCCCAACGCAATCTTGACAAAAAGATTACAATATTAGCGCAAAAGGATAAATTTATTAGGGAAAACTGTACGGGTAGGTTCACACTGCTCAATGCTGGTGTATAGCGGCGCTTACTGTGCGCGCTGCTATACACCAAGTCTTTTAGAAGTATTCTTTGGCCAGCGCATACTTCTAAAGTGCTCTATGCTGGTTCCATGCAAAACGGGAAAACATCATTTAATCATAGCTTTCAATGAGATCTATGAATTACCGTATTTGTGGGCCAGACTTCGGGCACATTGCCATACATTGACGCCCAAAATTATGGTCCACAAATACGCCATGTGGACATACCCTACAACTGAAAGGAGGCTCAAGTGCCCTGTTGGCTGCCTCTAGCCTGGTTACTTGATGAGATATGGTTGGTCATGGAGGCACACAGTTTGCACACAGGCATCTTGTGGCACATTTGCCTACAGATACTATAACTGGGCTTGTATATCCTGAACACTCGTAGGTTGCCCAAGTTGGAGGTCCCATTTGGTCCCATAAATGCCTGATTGGCAATAATCTGGTAGGTGGAGGAAGTGTTGCAATCTGGCAGAGACATTCCTGGGAAACTCTTGCTGTGTGTGGGTGGGCATTATCCTGCAGAAAAATGCCAGTTGGAAGCCATAAGGGCCAACACGTGGCAGGATATCCTACATATATTGCTGAGCTGTCAGTGTCCCCCATATCTCCACTGGGGGTGACCAACTTGTGCATGCAATGACTTCCCACATCCCAAAGGGGGCTATAAAAAGTGTTTTTGCGGGAATGCTAAATGTAAAAAAAAAAAAACATAATTTATTATAGTTTTCTTTAAACCATATAACTTTTCTGTACAAAAAAAACGTGTTTTTTTCGAGTAGAGAGAAAACCATACCGGTCAAAGTCCCCCCATCCATGGATACACTTGTAACGCCCAAACCTCCCTGGTTCTCAAGCCAACGTAGTGAGTGAGGAGACAGGCGGGGTCCAGGGAAAAAAGTAGTTTTGGGAACCCTCCCTTTCTCAAAAACGATACCCCCTCCATTTTCCTTTTTTACCAACTTTTCCCTGCACCTATTTTTAAAAACAAATGACATACACTCACCGCCCTTTTTTAGGTAAAACCATGCTAGTAAGGTTTGGACCCCCTTTTTCTTCAGAAACGCCTCAATTCTTTCGGGCATAGATTTCCCCAAGGTGTTGCAAGATGCTCAATTTGTACCCAAGGGGCCCCAAAGAGGCCAAGAAATATTCCCCACACCATCACCACCACCCCAACCTGCACCGTTGATACAAGGGAGGGTGGGCCATGCTTTTATGTTGTTGACGCCAAAATTTTGACCCTACCATCCGAAGCCAAGAAATCGAGACTCATCAACCCGGGAAAAGTTTTTTTCCCAAACTTCTACTTCCAAATTCGATGAGCTTGGGGAAATTGGACCTCATTTCCTTTCTTAGCGAAAGGATGGACACCCGGTTTGGGGGCTTTTGCGCTGTAGCCCACTGCCCCAAAGTTCGCCGTACGTGCGTTCAGGAGATGCTCTTCTCCTACCTTGGTTTTAACGGGTGCTATTTGATCCTGTTTTCCTTTCATCAGCTCGAACCAGTCCCCGCCCATTCTCCTTTTACCTCTGCAACAACAAGGCATTTCCCCCCCCACAAGGGCTTTCCGCTCAAATGGATGTTTTTCTTTTACGGACCCTTTTTCCCGTAAACCCAAAAAGGTTTTGCGTGGGAAAAAAACCCCGAATCAGCAGTTTCTAAAAACTCCCAAACCCCCCTTCTGCAAACCAAAACCAGCCACGTTCAAAAGGGAACCAAACACCTTTCTTCCCCCATACCCCATGGTCTTTGAATGGGAAGGAGAATTTTCCCCGGAAACCCTGTCTAAATGGCCCAAAAAGGGGACTGAGTTCCCCAAGTGAATTTGGTTTATTAGAAATTTTTGTTTAACGAAGGCAGGGAAAGGTTAAACCAAAAAAAGGCGCCGGTTTAAGTTTTATTAAAACATAAAAAGCGACAACCCAAACAAAAAATACAAGCAATTTCATACAAGCTATTTACCCAAAAAACTCTGAAATTTAAGGTCTTTATTCAGGCCTGCAAAGGCCCCAGTGTATTTCAAAAACCCCCAAGTGTTTCCCAAATGTCCCCTTTGCAGGGAATTTCCTCTCCAAATTTTCCCCCCTTTTCCCCAAAATTTTTCCTCCCCTAAACGCACCACCGTAGCACCCCCTTCTCCCCTGACCTGATTTCCCAAATTTTTGGCAAAAGTGGGGCCAAACCCTATTTCCCCTTCCCAAGAGGGGTTTCCCCCTTTTTTCTTCCATCTTTCCTGAACCGCAAAAACTAATGTTAGACCGATGCTCAGTAATCCTAGTTTTTTTTCGCTCCGCATTGTTTGCCAAAGTAACCCTTTTCCCCCAAAAGGGCAAATTTCAAAAAAAGTAAAAAAACTACAAATTACAAGTATAAAAAAACCCCTTTTAAAAGTAAAATTTTTGACCCCCGGGTGGGATGAAATGTATTTGCCTTTTTATTTTTAAAGGGGGCAATTAATGCAATTAAGGGAAGGGGAAAAGTGCCCAATTGCGGTGGGGTACATTTGAGTTTTTGGACTGTTAAAACAATTTTTTAATTTTTGTTATTTGGGATTCCAATAAAAAAGGGCCTTTTTATAAACCCAAAAAGTGTTTTTTGTGTAAAAAATTTTTAAAAAAAATTTGAAACCTTTAAACAAAATGTACCAAATTTTTCAATGTTTTTTTTCACAAGAGAACTGTGTTTCTCAAAAGGTTTCTTACAAAAATTAGGTGATCAATCGACCTTTTTAAAAGGAAACCCTTTTTTTTTAAGGTTCCCTACTCATTTGCTGGAAAATCCTTGCAATTTTCCCCTAAACATTCTCTTTTTACCCTCTAATTTAAATTTTTAATGGGGGGGGGGGGGGGGGGGTGGGGGGGGGGGGGGGGTTTTTGGGGGGGGGGGGGGGGGGGTTTTTGGGTTATTAAAAGGGGATTTTAGGGGGGGGAAAACAATTTTTCCAAACCCGCTGAATTACATTGGGGGAAAAACCATAGAAAAATTTTTGGTGGGGGGGTGACTTTTTGTGATGCAAAATTTAAAACCTGTCAATGGGGGGTAAGCACCACACGTACAGAGAAGCCCATTGGGCAGGAAAAAAAATGCGGTCAGGAAAAATTTGGGAAAAATAGAGAACCCCCTAAAAAAAAAATACGGTGAACCACTGTTCCAAAAACTAACAGGGGAACGGACAAGGGAAGTTCCCGGGGGCAAAGGTGGTGCCCTTTTCAAAGGAGGAAAAAATTTTAGGGGGAAGGGGTTAAAAATTGGGGGAGGGTTTTGGGGGCAAAGGGGGGGGGGGGGGGGGGGGGGGGGGGGGGAAGCAACTTGGTTTTTTCCCAGAAAATACACTGCGCCGGGGAGGCCTGAAAGGGAAAACCCTTTAAACCAAAAAAAGCAATTTTTTTAAACAGCAAATTGTAAAGTAAACTTTATATAAATATGTAAAAATGTCGCTCTTAAAAATTTTAATATGTCCCTTGTAAATTTAAAAATAGGGCACGGAAATAGAGTAAAAAAGGGGAACTAGGAGGGGGCTAATACTGTTGAAAGGGGGGGGGTGGGGGTCCTCCCCGAAACTCACATGTTTTGCCTGGCCCCCCCCTGTCCCGGGACTCGCTCCAAATACGTTTGGGGCCCGGGGAACCAAAAGGGGAAGCTGGAGCGTTTTTAAGCTTATCCCCTGGGAAATTGGGGGCTTTGACCGGGTTTTGGGGCCCCTTTTACCTACTCAAACAATAGCACTTTTCCCGGCCCCAAGGGAAAAATTTTTATGTTTTAAAAAAAAAACTATTAAAAAATTATCGTTTTTAATTGATTTTAAAACAATTTCCCGGGAAGCACTTTAATTTTTAAACCCTTGGGGGTTGGGAGAAAGGGATACTCCCTTTGTGGCAGGCTATGGGAACCCTAGCATCTTTAGGACCCTTTAATTGCCACCTGTTTAACATACTTCCCCCATCAAACACACCAGTAGTTGGGAAGTTGGCCCCTCCCCAGCAAAGCAGGGGCTAAAATGCTTTACCATGAAAGGGCCCCCATGCCCCAACTTGCCTTTAATTTAAATTTCCCAAACAAAAATCTTTAATTGTTTGTTTTAAAATGATACGATTCCGTGCAAAAGGAGTCCAAAATTTTACATTCAAACACCAATCAAAGGGGGACCACAGGATTGGAAAATTTTTTAAAAATGCTATAAAATATTGAATTAAATGAACAAAAGATCAAAAAAGACTATTTCTGCTGAACCTTTTTTCCCAAAAGATAAAAAACTGTATCTCACAAAAGTGCGTACACCCCTCCCAAAATTTTTGGTAAATAATTTTTTTAAAATTTTTTTATGGGCCAACCCCTGAAAAATGTGACCTTTTGGGCACAATTGGGAAAAAAGAAAGTGAAAAGCTTGTATAACAAAATGTAAATTTGGTGCGCCCTCAAAATAAAACAACACACAACCAACCCAAAGTTTTAAACTACGGAAACAAAAATTGGGGTACACCCCTAAGCGAAAAAAGGGCAAAATTTTGCCTTTTGCCCAAATTTTTCCCCCCCCTGGGGTGGATGCTTTATTTTGTGTTTACAAGAACTCAAAGGGATGAATGGGGAGGGAAGTTTTGGGGTTTGGTTTTGGGGGGTTATTACTCCCACACTCTCTCAAAATTTTCACTAAAGTTCAACATGGCAAAACCCCATGGGCCAAAAAACTGTCTGAGGAAAACTGAAAAAAAAAAATGTTTCTTTTAAAATAAAGATTTGGGGCCAGAAAAAAAAGATTACCAACCCCGGAAAAAAATGAGCGCAGCCTTGGGCGGCCCAAAAAACCCCCGCCCGGGAATTTTTTTCAAGACCGGTTCCCTTAGAACAGGGCCCCCCCATGGGTTGAAAACCCCAAATAAATTTAGTTTCAAGAGCTCGGCAAAAAAAACCAAGATCGTCTTTTCCCAAAAAGATGTTTTAGTTTTTCCAACCCTTGGCGAAAAGGGGAAGGGGGGGCGGGTTTATGCCTGGGGGGCCCTACAACCATATGCCCCACACCCTCAAATTTTGGGGCTTTATGGGTTGTTGTTCAGAAGGAAGCCACTTTAAAGATAAAGTAATTTAGGGTTTTAGGTGGTTAACAAAGTTTTGGCGGCAAACCCGGGAGGAATACAAAGACCAAATTGCCCTTTTCTACAGCAACATGGTGGGGGGAGAGTCATGGTTTAAAAGGGCTGCTTTAGTGCTCCGACTGTGGGTTTGGGGGTAACCAGGGGGGGTTTCCCCGTTTTAGTGAAAACCCTGAATGCCCAAAATTTTCTGTGACATACGGGAAACAGTATCCCCCTCCCTTCAGGGTTGGGGGGCAGTATTCCAACATATAACGACCCCAAAAAAACACCCCCAACCACTCCCTTTCTAAAAAAATAAGACAAAAGGTGCTGGCCCGGCCAAAACATGTCTCCAAAAACAAAAACCCAAAATTTAGGGACCTGTGGGGCAAAAAATCAAAAAGGGAAAATGGGACACAAGGTCTCCAAAAAACCACCCGCTCCGTAATGCGCAAAGGAAAAAAGGAAGAGGATTCCCCGTGGCAAGCAACTTTTGAATTCCTACTGACCTCCATTCCCTAAAGAATTAAGGCAGTGCTGGAACATAATGGTGGCCACACAAAATATTGACATTTTCAGTACTATTTGTTCATTTTCATTTATGGGTGTTCTCACTTTTGTTGCCAGTGGTTTGGACATTGATGGCTGTGTTTTGAATTATTTTGAGGACACACCAAATTTACACTGTTGTACAAGCTGTATACTGACTACTGTACATTATATCAAAGTGTCATATCCTCAGTGTTGTCCCATGAAAATATATAATACAATATTTACAGAAATATGAGGAGGGGTGTACTCACTTTTGGGAGATACTGTGTATCAATATACTGTATCTGCTCAGCTGCTCTTGCTCTAAAACATGGCGCCGATAGATTGGACTGCATTTCATTGTGGCTGGCTTTCTCCTGTCTTTGGTATTAAGCAGGTTGTGTTGGGAGCGTCTTGTACTCCCTTTTTGAATTTTGGCAGAATTTAGCATTTTTTGGTGTCACTTCCCCTGTTATTTCCTTTCTTATAAATCACATCCTTAGAGATCGCTCTGTAATGCTTCTGACTTTATTTTATTGGATTAAGTGTCTGCTGTTTCCTGATGTCTATTTTCATTCTCTATTGATGGGATGGACAAATGGCAGCTGTCTCCTGCAATTGCTGTATGACCTAACAATATGTCTTGTTTTTTTTTTGCCCTTTTTACTATGCAGTCAAGTCACATTATTATGACCACCAGCTAATATCCAGAGTAACCTCAGTGTGCAGTACGAGCAGCGACTAGACGGGTTAGAAGTGACTCAATAAGGCCCTGTTGGGTTTGGGGTTTACAGGTACCTGCAGAAATGGATTGCATGACAGCTGTGGGGAGAGGGGCTTTAATGAAAAAATCCATAGAGCCCACACAATGACAAAGGTGGTCCCACAGATGCTTAATTGGGATCAAGTCTGGCAAATTAGGAGTTGGGGGAAAGTATGTGGAAGTTTTGGGTCAGCTCTTCCAACCCCCTGTCAGATATTTTTTAGTATGTAAAATGTCACATTGTCTTGCTGGGAAAATTCCCCTCCGCCCCCAGTAACAATTTAGTATGTACGGTTTTTATGGGCTGCAAGGATGGAAAACAAACCCAAAAATTTAAGTTTTCCTACCATTGGATGATTTTTCCCAGAGCAGTGTCGGGGCTTTGGGTTTCCTGGACCCACTGTGGGAGTTCCTTCCGGAGTCCACCATTGTAGTTGATTCTGATGGCCCTCCCTATAGGATGGGGAAAATTTATATTATATATTATAAAATTTTATTTAAAAATTTTAAAAAAATTTTTTGTTTGGGCCCCGCCATTTAAGGGGCCCTTTTAAACCTTTTTTTCCCGTGGGCTAAAACCGACCTGGCCCTTTTAAAAAGGGGGGTGAATTTGGGATTTAGGATTAAATTTTGTGAACTTCATGTAATTTTTCATGAATTTCCCTCATACTTACCTAAATAGGGTTTTTTGTTTTAGTGTCATTTTTCAAACCCAAAAAAATGTTTTTACCTGCTTTACACCACAATTTTTTATTGGGCCCCAAATGAAAACTGTCTTGGGCAAAAATTTCTTTTTTTTTTTTTGCCCATAGGGAACCAATCAGAGCACCCCCCCTCATTTTTTTTTAAACACTATTTGAAATTTTAAAAGGGGGGCACTGTTTTGGGTTTCTTGGGCAAAAATTTAAAAATTTTTTACCTAGACTTTTTTATAAATGGGCCCTATGCTTTTTGAAAAGATTCTAGACGGGTTTTGTGCTTTGTTTGACCAAAAGGGCGTGGCCCCAGAAAAAAAGGGTGTTTTTTGGGAAAAAAGCGGGGCTTAAAAGTGCGACACTGTGCGCCAAAAAATTTTCCCGTAGTTTTGTGGAAAAAAAGGAAAATCCCCTTATAAAAAGTGTAAAGTTTGGGCCTTTTTCCAGGGTTTTGCCCCCCATTTTAAAATCCGCTTTTTTGATGCTTTCAGGGCCGACAGGAAAGGGGCCCCCAGACGGATCTTTAACCCAAATTTCAGTGTGTTTAAACATGCCAAACAATGACAGGGCACGCACGGGTTCCCCAACGAGATCACCGCTGCGTGTTTTGCCTTGCTTGTCAGGTCCGTTTTCGGATGTGAACAAAAAAAAATTTACATGCAAAATTTTTTATCGGGTCCAAAAAAAGCCCCCGGGGGTTTGCCAAGATCTTCACAAGGTCTTTTCTTTTTTTTTTGGGTTATATGCACAGTGGGACCAAAGCAGTTCGTCTCGGGCCCAAAAAAAACCCTTTCCCCTTCCTGGTCGGGACTTCCATCTTGTTTGTTTTTACATATAATTATGAAACAAGGCACCATAGGTATCGGGAAAACGCACCCAGAGGACCCCCCCCCCCCCCCCCCAAATTCTCTTCCGTTTCTTGACTGATTTCTTTGATTTTCCCATGTGTTAAAACACAAAAGCAGTGTGTTTCTAGTACGAATTAAAAAAACTCCACGTGTGTCTCAATTAACTCAATCAGAACCCTTCCAACTGTATCATCGTAGGGGCTGCCCAAATTGTTTAAAAGGCATAGAAATTTATGTATGTAAGTCGGCCAAAGTTTTGAAATGATACAAAATGTTAATTTTTACAAATCTACTGCATCAGGTTTTTAAAAGGGAAATTTTGCATATCCCCAAAATGTTATAAAGAGTGATCAGTTAAAAAGCAATTTTGCAAAATCAATAGTTGCAGAAAATGAACTTTTTCCCCCAAAAAACATTTCAACTTTATTGAGGGTGCCTTAAAAGGACCAGCAACATGTTCAGTGTTTGCCCATTTAAAAAGGTTTTGGGGGTTGAGAGGACAGGGGGAGATCAATCGTCATGATTAAGTAAGAAATCACACCCCTGGACACTTTAAAAGGAGGTGGTGCTTTGGGATCATTTGTTTCTCTCTGTTTAACCCTGGTTATCTCAAAGAAAAACGGGAGTCATCATTGCACTGACAAAAACTGGCCCAAAGGGAAAAGTAGCAGTAGAAAGATTGCACCCCAGTCACAATCTATCGCATCATCAAGGAATTCAAAGGGGGAGGTTCCATTGTTCCAAAAAAGGGTCCGGGCGCCCAAGAAAGACCCGCAACGCCAGGGGCCGTCTCTTAAAAATGTTTCAGCTTCGGAATCGGGTCCAGCGGCGAGCTTGTCAGGAATGGCAGCAGGGAGGTGTTAGTGCATCTGCCCACTTTTGGGGGGAGACCATGGAGCAAGGCCTGGTTCAAGGAGGGGAGCAAAGAAGCCACTTCCTCCAGAACCCTAGGGGAAAACTGATATTTGCCAAAGGTACAGGGAGTGGACGCGAGGACTGGGAAAGTCTTTTCCGATGATCCCCTTTCCAAAATTTTGGGAAAATCTGGAAAAAGCTTGTTCGGAAGACAAGGTGAGCGATACCCCAGCTTTGTTATCCAATGTAAAGCATCCAGAAACCATTCATGTGTGGGTTTCTTCTCAGCCAAGGGAATCGGCTCTCTAACAGTCTTGCCTAAAAACACATCCATGAATAAAGAATGGTACCAGAATGTCCTCCAAGAGCAACTTCTCCCAACTGTCCAAGAGCAGTTTGGTGAACAACAAGCCTTTTTCCAGCATGATGGAGCACCTTGCCATAAAGCAAAGGTGATAACTAAATGGCTCGGGAACAAAACAGAGATTATTGGGTCCATGCCTGGAAACTCCCCAGATCTTAATCCCATTGAGAACTTGTGGTCAATCATCAAGAGACATGGTGGACAAACAAAAACCAACAAATTGTGACAAAATGCAAGCATTGATTGTGCAAGAATGGACTGCTATCAGTCAGGATTTGGTCCAGAAGTTGATTGAGAGCATGCCAGGGAGAATTGCAGAGGTCCTGAAGAAGAAGGGTCAACACTGCAAATATTGACTTGCTGCATTAACTCATTCTAACAGTCAATAAAAGCTTTTGTTAATCATAATATGATTGCACTTGTATTTCTGTATGTGATAAAAACATCTGACAAACACACATAAAAACCAGAGGGAAACAGATCAGTGAAAATATAATATTTGTGTCATTCTCAAAACTTTTGGCTATGACTGTATATAATGTATGTAAACGTGTGGTTTTAATTGTAGATGGAAAAATAAAAAAGTTATAGCTCTTGGAAAGCTGGGAGGAAAAAAACGAATGCGCCAAAAAAAATACGTGTATGTTAATACGTTTGTTTTATGTTCCCTGAGGCTTTAAGTTTGCGCCATCGTTTTTGAATCACATACATGTACTTGGGTCTGTTTCCTTTCAATCAGTGAGCTACTACTGAAGAAAGTAGATCCTGCTGCAGGGCTGTGGAGTCGGAGTCGGAGTTGGTGGCTATTTTGCAGGAGTCGGAGTCGTCATAAAATGGACCGACTCCGACTCCCAAAATATATATTAAGTTGGTCCAGTTAATTTGATGCAGTGCAAAGAGCAAGAGGAATTGGGTCCGGCCAGTGCTCCTGTTCCCATATCTTCAGCCTCATCAAGAGGAGTGAAATTGATGACATAACAAAAAAAAGGCTGCCCGGGGGAAAAAAGATCCCGCTCCCATGGAAAAACGATTTCAGAAAAATTTTTTCACCGTTTTCAAAAAAATAGAAGAGTTTAACCATTCATCAAAACTGATGGGGCTGAGGCAATTCCTTTATACCCTGACTTTTTGCCCTGGGTTACAGTTTTTTCCCCCCCAACCCCAAAGTTATGAGAGGGGCCCGTTCTCTACCTGGAAATAATGAATCAGATGTGAGGTATGTATGCAGGACCCCCCTATGGAGGCAAAACCATTTCTCAGAACAAACAGAGACTCCAACAAATGTTCCTGCAGTGTTTACATATTTACAATTTTTGTTTCTAAAGTCATATCCAATAAATATATTTTAAACTTTGACAAAAAAATGGAACAATTTTTGAACTTGTGATTTCAGGCCCATCTCCCCATCCACTACAGCTTTTACTGAAGCTACTGTAATTGTTTTTAAAAAACATTTTCCCTTTAACTTTAATTTTTAAAATTGCAAGATTTAGCACGTCAGTTTCAATTTTGCTCCTAAAAATCAAGTTTAATTTTTATTATTTTGTTAGTATTTGGTGAACCCACCTTTGGTTTTTAAAAACTGCCTGAATCCTTCTGGGTCTAACGTTCAAGCAATTTTAACCAAACCTGATCCGGGTCCCCTTCACACTTTCCCAATTTTGGGTGCGACTGGACTTGGAAAAAAATTTCATTTTTTTTTTCATTGCCCCACAAATGTTAAAAAAGTCAAAACATTTGTTACCCTTTTTGCTTATCAGTGTTTTTCTACCAAAATAGTTGATTATGGTATCAAAAGGGTGTAAACACCTATGTTACCCATTTTACTATAGAAAAAGTTATCATTTTAGACAAGGGGCGTGCTAGGGTCCTAAAACTGGGGGCTGGGCCCCTTTTGTGTTTTCCCGCCTCTTTGAACTGCGGAGTTTTTTTTCAGAGAAAAAAAAAACCTTTTTTGTTTCCTGTCACTAATTTTTCTGCACATCCCACACAGATCCCTCCATCTCCTCGAGTCAATGTACGTAAAAAACACCAATGACAAATTTTACTTTTTTAGAATTCTCACCTTCTATGACAATCCCCTAAACGTCACCAAAAAATCCACCCATACTGGAGCAAATCACCGACAATGATTGTGACTAAAAAACCCCCCTTTCAAAACCAAACCCCAAAATATTACTACTAAGGCTAAAAATCCTGCCAGCCCGACCGAAAGCGACCCCCACATGTATACCACTGTAACAGGCTCGATTCATATACCCCCGCCCAAAAAGGGCCATATAGTGGGAGTTACTAGTTTTATGTAGACTCTGCAACTATAAATTTATTTTCCCTGGTTACATTTTAGTCTCACCGGGGAGTCTTTTTTTATCAGCGTCGTCACTTTCCCTTTCTTTCTCCATCCCGGTTTACCCTTCATGCTGATTGCTCCCGGGCCAAACTCCCCTAGGGTTTGGACACAAAATCTTAGAATCCCCACATTTCCCGCAACTCCTAATTTAGGTATAGCATCCCCCCCCATTGGTATATGGGGCACTGAAGCGTATATGGGGGGGCCACGGCAGGTAATGGGGGGCCCCAAACAGGGATATGGGGGCCGAGGCAGAAATAGGGGCACTGAGGCAGTTTATAGGGAGCACTGGGGCGGGGTATATAGGCATATATAGGGGGCCACGGCAGTAAAGGGGGAACAGGCGGGTATGGGGGGCACGGCATTATATGGGCCAAAGGGAGGTTAAAAGGTCATTGGGGCAAAAAAGGGGCCACCAGTATAGGGGGGGCATGGGCAGTATATAGGGGCCCAGGCAGGTAAAAGGGGCCAAAGGAAGTATATAGGGGGCACAGGCAGTTTTGGGGCCCACAGGCGGGTTTAAATAGGGCATTGAGGCGTTTTGGGGGGCATGAGGCATATATGGGGCCCACGGGCAGGTATATGGGGGCCAGGAGGTTTGGGGGCACGGGCAGGTATATAGGGGCAACAGGCGGGTTATATAGGGGCCGGCATCTTTGGGGGCCACGGGCGGGAAGGGGGGCACAGGCAGCTATGGGGGCCCACTTCAGGCTTTATGGGGGCACGGGCAGTATATGGGGGGCCACAGACGGGAATGGGGGCCAAAGGGGCCAGCAATGGGGGCACAGCAGGCATTATGGGGCACAGGCGGGAATGGGGGCCACGGGCGCATATGGGGTCACAGGCAGGATATGGGGGTAAGCGGGGAATGGGGCCACAGGCGGGGATATGGGGCCACGGCAGTATATAGGGCACTGGGCAGGTAAAACGCTATAAAAAAACAACATTAATACTCCCTTTTAACCCCCCGGCGAGCGGCCCCGCCCTTCAGCCCGCGTCCCCCGGTAGCTCCTGGGCGAAACCCCCTATGGCGCGTGCCCCGGGGGGACGGCAGCGCCGATGAGGCCACGGGGCCGCGGCGGGTTCCCCTCCGCGCTTGAGGGACCCGGCGCCCCGCGGTGTAGGACCTGGGGGGCCCACATTGTCTGCGGGGCAGGGAGCGCTCGCTTTCTGCCCGCAGAAGCCCTCAGCTGTGTGTGCGTCCAGCGGACGCTCATGCAGCTGAAGAGCCAGTCGGTGCTCCAGGCCCAGCGCAGAGGCCTGGAGCCTGGGAGACTCGGGGCACAGGGGGTTTTATTCGGGGCCCGAGCCCCCGAATAAAACAGCCGAGCGACGCCCCTGCTTAGACATGCGCCGTGTATGAGGGAGTCAGGAGTCGGAGCCGGAGTCGGGAGTCGGAGGTTTGGGAAATTGAGGAGTCGGAGTCAGGCTTCGGCTTGCCAACTCCACAGCCCTGTCCTGCTGTGAAATGACTGAATGTAGGAAATGTTTCATTAGCACCCGTGTTAAAATTATTATTTTAAGTGGGAAGAAAACGTATCTGTGATCAGTATTTGTATTCTAATAAGGACAGGAGTGACATTGAAGTAGAAACATGTAGAAGAAATGCTATTGGCTACTGCATGGATTTGATGACGTTTTTATTATAGATTCCTACAAGAGGATCCTCCACACAGTATATAATACCATATTACAATAACATGAAGCCATAGCAAGCTGTATGTTACATTAGAAATTCAGAATATTTGTCCATATTATTAATTTTAAAAAAAACTGAATCCCAGACACTAATGTGTAGAAATTCTTTGGCAGCAGATAAGTGCGCATCCTGCTGGAGTCCATTAATTCTTGATAGCGTTGATGGTTTGAAGTTAGGCCAGACTGGGGCCAGATTGATCATTAGGCTCAGAAAGTCTGTGCATTGAGATGGTAGAGAGTGGTAAGACTTTTTTTGACTTGCAGACAAAGTTTATTTAATCTATCGACAAAGAAAATTGATTTTATGTTTGGACTTATCTGTGGCGGCACAGGTCTGTATTTTGTTCCGTAAAACAATTTAAAACATTAAACCTAGAAATCATTGATTCAGGAAAACGGAAGAAAATCCAGCGCAGACTCGTCTAACTTTGCAGAATTTTCTGTCACTCTTAAAATGAACGGATTTCTTGCAGAGGATAAATGTTAATTTGTTCCTCATGCCTTGTATTTTTGGCGGACACATCAGACTTTTCAAAAATTGAAAAATTCTGGTATATAATCCTCGGCAGAAATCCAAGGTGATATTTAAGGTGGATTTTTACTCAACAGAGGCAGTATTCGCCTCTAATTTGGACACAGGTTAGCCCCGTTTTTGTGGGGTTACTCTGCGTTACTTTTGCCAGGGCGCAATCCGAGAGGGATCTGCTCAAAAGAATGGGCATGTTTCTTCTTTTTTACGCACTGTAAATGACAGTGCAGACTGGTCATTCAAATGGATGGCAGTCGGACTACACAAGGATTTTAACTTGAAACCCTACATGGAACCCATGTCTAATTCCTTGTTAATACCTATTGCGTGAAATTACTGTACAGGGACTTTGCAGTCCTGTTCTCCTATTGCATTTAGAGCAGTGGGGGAGAGCTTCTGCTGCAACCAGTTGCCTTACAGTCTGACACAGATTGGTATAAAGGAAAATGTGAGGTTTGGGGTTTTTTACATGCTTGTTTTAAGTAATCAAGTAATCTTGATAATCCAGTGCTGGTCCCATTTTCTTGGTTCACCTGTTGGAACTTTTTTTGTCCTGCTTGATAGTGTGTCCCTGTGTTTTTTGATAACCTTAGGATAGTGCCAGGTATTTAATCTTTTGAGATAATCTTTCCAGATAATTTTACAGTTCTGTGCCCAAAAGAGCTTCCAGACTATTGGAAAATCTGAATAACTGGATGCTTCATTAAAGGCATTGTGCCTTATTTATCCCATGAAGCTATTATGTTGAAGTTTTTGTAAGATTATTTGCTATTTACTGCACTGTTTTGGTATTTCTTTTGGTGTTACAAGGAAGGTTGTCCTTTTGTTTTTTATAGTCTTTCCTTTTTTCCATAATGCTGGGTGTAGGCTGGTTCTCTTTCCTGTAATAAATAACTTAATGTATAACTGGATAAGATTCTATGGGAAAAAAGAGCCCTGGTATCCTGTGTAATGCTGAGCAATGCTGGGGAGATGTGAGGTCATTTCTTGTCTGCAATCTTAGGATTTGAGACCTTTATTCTTAATAGTTTTTTTGTGTCCATAATTATATTGGACACAAAGTAAGTAAGTACTGTATGTAAGTTTACATTTTATCAAGGAGTAATATTGTTCAGTAATTTTTGCTCAGATCATGCTAAAGTAAACTTGCTTAGACAATCCGGAAAAAAATATCTATGCTCAAATAAAAGAAATACCTGCATTTCAAGTCTGGATTCACGCTAATTCCACTTTCGCACACAGTCCTTCTTGGCTCCCATGAAGGGGTAAAGATTGGTAGGTTAAAAAAAAAAGATTTGAAAAACAAGCACAGCAAAATGAATACAAATCTAACCTCCATTCCTCCTCCTCGACTTCTCTTCCAACTCTCTGCTAGAAAGTGGAGTTGGTGAGCCGATACAGGTGAGTGGCATCAGCAGATACATATGCCCTAGCAATTTACCAAACATCCAGATACAACACAGTGTGGAAACAGCGTCTCAGACTACCAGGTACCCCATATTACCACTAAAGTGGTGCAGATCTTGCTATAACCACCATTTGGATTGCACTAATGAAAACAGGATTTAAGAGATAAATATACCACAGTAATTTATTTGTTTACAAGGAGAGTGTCAGGGCTAGGCGGCGCTCAGCTTGCAGGGAGCAATAGCCTGCAGCAGCTGATTTGCGACCCCACCCGGATAGACCATCTGCTGGCAGCTCCATGAGTGACAGAGCCCAACCATTCTGGACAGGTGGCGTGTCGCACCAGCCAATGGGAGGACCCGGAGGCCGCTCCAATCAGCTGCAGGGGCGGTATCCGGGGATAACATTTAAACTCCTTGCAGGCTGAGTGCTGCGCCTGTGATATTCTCCTGGCTGCCTATTACCTGTGCTATTGTTTGTTATTTTGCTTATCTGACCCTGTCTTGCGCTCTGATTCTGTAACTCGCTCCCGTTCGGTTTTACCTTGGCTTGTCTACTTTTTCTCTCTGGTTTCGTTTTGTGGCTTTGCGCTCCTGATTGGCTTTTGACCCGGACTGTTGACTCTTCTTCCTCCTGACGGCCCCAGCACTTTAGCAGCGCAGGGACTGTCGCCCAGTTGCCGTCTGCCGCCTAGGGCAGCACGTCAAGCAGGCAGGGACAGTGGGCGGGGTTCCTGTCAGGGCTCACTGTACCTCCCTTGATGTGACAGAGAGATGATCAAAAGGCAAAATTTTGGTAACCATCAACATCAGCAAAGTGTCAGTCTCTTCTGTTTTTCTCCAAATGGATATACATGGAACAAGATGCTTCTGGTGTTGTGCGTACGCCTTTCACACCAATAAAAGCTGTAAGAATAAAGGCTCAGGATAGATGTACTATGGGTATTTTCACATGTCAGGATTTTTCAGATTTGAAAAACCTATGTGTCATTCTTGCCAGAGATCCGAGATGATACTTTTGATTTCTGCTGAGGATTTCACTTTACCAAAGCAGTTTTGACTGATTTACAAGCAGGTTAATGCCATTTCAACTGGACCAACCCGTGTCACTTCTACCCGCAGTGAATCCGAGTAGGGTTCGCTCCAAAGAATGGACATGTCCATTCTTGTTTTCCGCACCATGACTTTGAAACCCATGGTTTGAAAAGTCTCTGCTGTAGTTCACAGTGTAAATTACAGCATAGACTGCACATTCAGATAAATGGGAGTGGGATTACACCAGGGTTTTATCGACTTCCTAGTGTAAACATACCCTAACATGATCATAGCTGCATCAAGTTTTAAAGGTAACCTCTCACATGAGTGGTTCGGGCATCATGAAACAGGGAGAGACTGAAAAGCGAAGACAGACTGATTGCTAAGAACATGCCTCCCAACTTTCTGGGGCACATTTATCAATACTGTTTAACTCTTAGACAGTGTAATGTTAGACTAGACAGTGGTTAAATAAACTTTACTCCATGTTAGAGACAAAATACAAAGTCCAACAGACTAACGCTTAAGCATTTCAGTCTGCATGGGCCCTTAGTCATAGATGCTATGACTAAGGGCCCATGCAGCCTGAAACGCGTAAGCATTAGTCTGTTGGACTTTGTATTTTGTCTTTAACATGGAATAAAGTGTACTTAACCTTTGGAGAACGCTGGACACATATCTTCTTTCTACCGATAACGTTGTTGTCTCTACAAGTCTGTGCATCCGTTGATCCGGTGAGCTGGTACGTTTATCTATTTTCTACAAGTTAGACTAGACAGTCTTACAATGCACCACATTTCCCATTGTGTTCATATATTTGGTTAGAACTGTCTAGTCTAACTTTACACCTTTTGTAAGTTGGCTTTCATTATGCTACTAACTGTGCCAAAATTTAAACGCTTTTTTTGGCGCACAGTGTTGCACGCTAAGCCATGCCCCCTTTCCCCTAATGCCAAAAGGGCAAAAAAATCATTTTCGGGCCCCTCTTTTCCATTGGGCACATAGGAGTTGCCCGGGGGCCCCCACAAGTAAGGGGGCCCCAAAGTGGTGTATGTAATCACGGAAATACAAAAAAACATCCAGGGTTGGCTTTGCTTTTTAACTGTTTGTTGTTTTTGGGTGGAATCAATTTCAAAACCATGCTGGAGAAGGGACCCAAAGGGGACCCCCTGCCCCCCAAAAAATGTCTTGTGGGCTAAAGGTTCCGGTGTCCAAAAATTAATTGCGTGATAAATGGTGGCTTGAGGGGGGCTTGAGGCATGGCAGTGTGATGTCTGTATTTGAGCGGGGGCCCACTGCCCCTTTGCCTGGGGCCCAAAATTTTCTGTTAAGCAGCTCTGATTTAAACGTATAAAAAATCTACTTCCAACCTCATTTGACCGTCCCCGGGAACAACCCTAACTGCAAACCCCCTTATAGGCAGGGTTTGAATAAATCCTGACCCTTTGTGACTCAGCATCAAATAGGTGCATTTCTTTGTATTACAGCCAAATATCCCAGCTGACTACAGGTCTGTTGGCGTAAACTAATAGCATCATGGATCCCTTTCATGTTGTTACACTAGCCTGTATGTGTATAGCTAGCCAAATTCACATTTAATAAACTTATCAATTCACAAGTGGAACTCCACTATGGTAAATATGGTTTTAAAGGGACAGAGGCCCCGGCTGATTTCATTTGGTTTTATTTTAAATTTATAGTTTCTCTTTCCTTTATATTAGTTATTTTTTAGGGTAAGAGGAATTTTTTAACTAATTAATAGTCTAAAAATTTTGGAAGAAATTCTAATCCCCGTTTAGAAAATTTCCTCCCTTATGTGAGGAAAAGTATTTTGGACATAAAATATGGTTACATCATCATTTAAACATTATGTATCAAGAATCAATTTACAAATTTAACTACGACAAATGAATTTATGTTTTATTTTTATTTTTATATTATTTATTTTTTAACTAATTATGTATGATGTTGTAAACTATTCCAAACTGTGAGTGTCTAGATGGTAGTGGACATTGCAGGGTACAGTCAATATAGTAAACATAATGACCATAGTGACCCCCGGTATAACATGGTAGGCCTTGGTTAGACTTCTTCAAACTGGACAACCCCATTTAAAGCATGGACTCTTACTTAGTTCAACAAGTTTAATTTCCTCTTCTTTAACCACTCTTTGCTAGTCTTGTGATTTTCGGGTTGTTGTCTTGATAGAAAACTTGCCTTTTCTAGAGCTTTTTTTCACGCCTTGTTTAACCTGAACTTCACTTATAGAATTTGTTGGTTTAATCTAGAGTTAATAGTTCTGTTCATTTGGTCAAGTTATCCTCTCCAAATGGCTGCAAAACTGTCCCAAACTGTAATAGTTCCACCCATATCTCTGCAATATACACTGGACTGCCCACGCCCAGCCCTCATTATTATCCACATGATTTACATTCCTGACTATACTTAAGGGGTTGTCTCATCTCAAAGTTTCATAGGATGCATGAATGAAATAATACTGCTTTGCTCTGTCACTTCCTGGTCAAGCTGTCTGTAATTAGCATATGAGCTCCATGTATTCAGACTTCTCTGTTTATCAGTCTAGATTAAATAAGTTACCTTTTCTGGGGTTCGGAGAAGCTTCTGAGCTAATGTAAACAGAAGAGTAATTACTGTCTATTGTCTGAAAGATCAGATAACACACAAGCTCTCACTGTCCAATGTATCTGTGTGATGATGTCACTCCCTGCTATCAGATAGAAAAAACAGCAGGGGGGGAGAAGTACACAGTCACTTGGGGAACCAGAGAGAGCACAGAAGGTAATAAAAACATTTGTAGCTCTGTAACAAAAACAGATGAACAAGGCAATATATTTGGAGAACGTCTTCGTTTACTGTTCTCTACATTTGAAAGCCATTCTTTGTAGTGAGACAATCCCTTTAATGATCCTAGAGATTCACTTTTTTATGTTTTTAATGACATTTTCTGCTTAATAATTTGGTCACAGAAAATACAAACATATCTTAGGTCACATTTATTTTAAAAAAAAAAGTCATAAAATTCTAATCCATTCATACATTTTTAATACTGCAGAACAGTATTTGAGTCCCATATTAGCTTGGAAGGAACAACCTGCAGCAGTCCTTAATCATTTCTATCTTTATGATTGCTATTGCTGATTTGCCATTGGGGTTATTTTTGACTTCTGTTTTGTTGAATCTGTGCCTTTTCACACCCAGTTATTTTGTTATATATTAGACCTCTTCCTTGCTTTTAATTTTTCCCATCATCCCTCTTTTCAGATTGCTAACTTTAACCTATTTCCTGATCCATTGCTGACGCCCCTGTGACCCATGTCTGAAGTCCTCCAAGGTTAGAATGCTTTCAGAGTATTCCGTTTTCTGTTTCACACGATGCATTTGTTTTTGATACGTTAACTTATTATACATTTGTGTTTTATTTCATTCCTCAATTTTTATTTTAATATTTTGTAATAGTTTCTTTTTTTTTGTTATGACTAATTTAAAATAATTCCTTACTAACATATTTAAGTGTGAATATCTTCACTAAACATTATCACTCATCATAGTTCATATTCTTTAATCTGGTGTTCTCCAGTTCACACTTTGAGGGGATTATCATATTTTTATACCCAAAAAAGCAGAAAATGCTATCAAACTGAAAAGAAAGGACCCCACTCACCTCTGCGATCCAACGCTGACATTTTGGCTGCCCCCCAATCTTTTGTTTAATGGACTGGGTTGTCACATTTGGTACTGCTATTTTCATTGCTTATAGATGGGAACCATAATGGCAGTACTATAGCAGGTGACCACTGAGGCTACTGCTTAGGAGCAGTGGTCATAGGCTGGCCATGTCTTAAAAAGAAAAAAAAAAAAATGAAGAACCCATAAGAGTGTCTGCCCTGGATAGACAGAGGATTGTAAGTATTTTTTTTCTGTCAAAACCACATAGCTCATTTTACGAACACCAACCCTTTCCCTAATTTTCATAAAGGCAATGTGTAGTTTAGAAACAGTTTAGAATTTTAAAGACCCCCTTTAGGGTATTATTTGTTGTTAGAGGATGTAGGTCCCTCGGTCCAAACTATCAGCCAGAGCAGATACAGGAAGCATCTCTTGCTCTGGAGGACTAAAAACTCTCATACTTCACTTATACTAGGAGGGGAGAGAGATTTTTGGACCGCACATCCTCACAACATACGTTGATATAATGCTTCTCAGAAAAATTTTACAAAAATGAATAGGTGGTTCTTAGTATACTTTTTGATCAAAACGTATAGGCCCACTTGCCACTTCAAGGCGACCTCTTTAAAGTGGGTCCCAAAGCTAATGGATATAGCACTGCATGGCAGCCATCGCCGCCAGGGGCTAGCCTGGCAGTAGTGGGTGCGTTTGGCGCACTGGGCTGTGCCCCTCATCAGTGTGTTTTTTTTTTTGCTGCGGCGGTGGCCGCCATGCAGTGTTAATCTTACCCCATTAGAGAAGGGCCCCACTTAAAGAGGTCGCGTGAAGTGGCCCAAGTGGCAAAATATATATTGATCAAAAAGTATACAAAGAAACCTCCTGATTCATTTTGAGAAAAATTTATGCTGAGAAGCATTAGATCAACGTATAGCAAGGATGTGCGGTCCATGTTTCTCTTTTACATATGTTTTACTCTCATACTTTACATTGACAACCCACTGATTTCATTGAGGACTATGTAATGTTTCACTTCACTTGTTCCTTGCTGCCATGTTTCTTGGCAGATTGGAGTTGATTGTTGGGGTTCAAAGCAGCGGTACACCTTGTGATCAAATTACCATTGGGTGAGCCTACTAAAAACTCTTAAAAACCCTTTTAAATAACGAGTTTCACTACATTAATTATAAGCACATGTGTTTTGTCTACGGGAAATCCTCAACACAAAAACTTGTTTTTGGGCTGGTTTCAGAAACATTAATTTAAACCATTGCAGGATGGATTGAGGACATCATTCCCTGCTCTGTTTCTTATGTTGAAAGACTGGAGTTTGCTTACATTACTTACTGACAAGCTTTAACCATATAGAGTTCTGTAGCCTTATGCACTGCTATTTATAAACCTCCAACACTCATGTCACTCCTAAGCTATGTTCAACACACCGGCTCAATTTTAGAACGTATTTACATCGATTGCCGATCGAAATACTTCCGAAATCAGTTGAAAATCAGTTTTTGCAAATAACAGTCACTAAGTGTGGGAAGTATTTTTGGAACTGCATTCCCACGGATTCACCATCTCCATATCATTGTAAGGTGGTGAATCCCGACCCGTAAATAATTGACATGCACATTGTTTTTCCGTCCGGATTGCCGTCGTCAATCCCGGCGGCAATCCGGCACGGAAATACCGCGTCCGTGTGAACGACGATCCTATTTTCTATTGAAATCAATAGAAAAATAGGCTGTGAATTATTTTCTGACTGATTTGCCGACGGATGACGATCGTCAATCCGTCGGCCAAAATACCGGCAAAAGAATGCCGTGTGAACTAGGCCAACAGGATTAAGCAGGGAATAGCATAGTTATATGCAATATACACCCACAGCCTGAACTAAAGTGGACTTGAAGCTGCCTGCGGCTCTGTAAATCAGCACGGTGAGACAACCCCATTAAAGGCGTTTACTGGGACCCTCACCGTTCATGAGAAGGGGTTTCTAATTTCCCCGTTATAAGAGAGTGGGTGTAGAAGGTGATTAGAATAGCAAAGTGCTCACGTGACCGTCCCACCTTTCAGACAGAGGACCTCAGGCCCCTATTTTCATGAACATTGGGGTTTTAAGCACTACCCCTGTCCCCCCCCCTCCCCTCTGGCAAACCACATATTTATCCCTAATTATTATAAAGTAGGATCTAGACAACCCTTCTAATGTTGTACTTCAGTATCCAGGACTTCTTATTTATGTACAGTTCTTACATTTTAAAAAATATTAAAATATAAAAAAACAGTAATCAAGCCTCCCGAGCCAACTTTGATGAGCTAGTGTTTCGTGTCAGAAATAGAACAATAGCATCTACTTTTACAAATTCCTTCATTATAGAAGAGCTTTTCTTTTTATCTTGGACTTATTGAAACATACCTTTTGCCATCAGACATCTTGAGCATTCAGAGAACACTCCAGCAGGTATTTCAATGTTTTTTATGTCTGAGATCAAAGATTAGGTTTGTATTTCTTTGCATTTAATATGTTTTAGAGATTAAACCTTTAAGTAAGAGAAATAAAAACCATGCTATCCGGCCATAACTATTGACTTAATTCTTTATCACCCAAACTCCATTGTTCCCAGTGTTTTCATGTGCATACAAGCCCACAGTGACATTGTGACATAATCTCATGTGACTGCATCATTCAGTGGCTGCCACAAGTTGTTACATCTCTATGGATGCAATGGGTACACTGTAGTTTAGTAACAACATCAAGGCAGATTTATTAAAACTCGTGCACCATGCAAGTGTTGTCGTGTTATCTCTCCCCTGTGCCAGGTGCATAAGAGCTAAGCAGAAAAGTGGCAGAAATGCTGATAAATTATCCATGCTCTGTAGGACTCTGAAGTCCTGCACAGCTACAGACCTTTTAGGTTGATAAATTAACCCATGAGATTATTTCTAATTTTATAGTGTGTCATTTTACTTACAGGGGTTGTCTCACTACATTGATTCATCTTACCTCAGTCCTGTTTTCTTGGTTTCAGTTTGATTCAGGGCGTGTTTACGTGGCTTCCTACTAGCTGCAGTAGAAGCCAGGTTTTAGCTATAACAACCAGTTCTTGCAGCCTATCAGGAGAGATCAAACAGATTCTGTAGCTATAGCAAACTGAGGAGCTGATGCAGCCCATTACAAAGGGTATATCTAGACTAGGTAGGATACTGTTAATGGACACATATTGTAAAGTGACTTGTTTTTGCAAGATCTTTAACATAAAAAGCAATCCTTGTAGTGAGACACCCCCTTTAAGTTAAAACAGATTTTGTGCACCCTTTACAGATCATGGTTCTGACAGACACTGCTGCAATAGATATGTCCAGAAGTCACATATAGCGTGTCAAGAGTTATCAATCAACAAAATCCGAGTGCCTCAAACTCAGTTCCATATGACATAGAGGGAATTCTATTTTAGATTCTTAACATTCTTAGAAGCTACCTCTGTGTCCTAGTCTTATGTTTTAGTGCAGCGGTGGGGAATACCAGGCAAACAAGAGCCAGCAGATTTGGAGACCAGTGCTTGCGCAGTAGCCAATCTCACATTAACTGTTCCTACCCAATGTGCTCTTGTGCATCTGCTGGGCACAGAAAATCCTGGCACAACACTGCACATTGCGAGAAAAAGAGCATGGATTTTCTATTGCGGTCTTTGGGCACTGTCGGATTTTCAGCAGATTCTAAACACTGAAGCCGCCGAAAATCTGACTAGAAACCAATGCCGTGTAGTGGTTCTGCAGATAGAGACCAGTGGCTAGCAGAAGAGACCAGAAGAAGACTCTGAAGATACCAAGCCACGGATCCTAGGTCACCATCCCTTTGACCTGGAAGTGAGCCAGACGACTAAGCCACAGGGATAGCTAGCCCAGGCCTTTCCTAAGCACATAGCCTTTGTCTACCAGGGAGGAGACTGGAGAAGTATGTCTTTGTCTTGCATGTATTGTGTTGCATCATTAAAGAAGTCCAGAAATTTCTAAAGAGCTACCCGGGTCTGGACTGCCTGCTGAGGAAGGCTCGAAGTCTGAGTTCGCACTTCGCCCGTTCGCGACCCTGCTTCGTCCCCGCCTGGCTCGTTGCAGCGTCATCCCCTCGGCCTCCCCGTCAACCGTCTATATGTTGACGTGGCAACACGCAGGAATTCCACCCACCCACATGCTCCAAGCGATTGTAGCAGCAGCGCAATGCCATTACGCAGTATGAAGTGACACTATGCCCTACAAGCAGCGTGCGGACCTCGGGGGTGTTGAGCCACCGATAAGTGGAGGCAGGTGAAAGAGCTCCTGCACCATTCCCTTTGCCATTTTTAGAAGAAAGCCACCAAAATGGTCAGTAGCGCGGGACGATGCCCTGTCAGCATGAGCAATGTGGTGAATCTTATTCTGTAACGATCGTTGGACACTCTGAAAACAACGGCCCGCCATGCGATGAGGAGAACGACCATAGATGCGGACACGACCTTTCTCTCCGTCTAATTCCACAAGGCCCGACAGTTTCTCAATTATCTGGTCCTTCATTAGCAGTGGTTCGGGGTCCAGGGCTAGTGCAAGGTCGGCGCCGTCAGCCTCTCAGGGTTGCATCATTTCAGACAAGTCAGGCTGTGTTGAAGCTGTGCCGGAGGAAGCGGAGGGAGGAGGAGGTATTCCTAGACAATCGACGTTTACCGAAGTCCCTGCCTTGGAAAGAGGTTGGCGCGAATTTGAGGCGGAGGAAGGAAGATTGAGGTAGATCAGTTTGCGAGTTGCCCCTCGACCTGAGCTTGGAAATCAGAGCTCCATCTAGCAAATGAGTGCTTGGCATGCTCCATTTCCTCCAACATGTCCCCGCTAAGGCCATCAAAATGAACAACATTACTGGTGCCACCCCCCTGGATCCCCGTACAAAACAAAACTCACACTTTCCTTCCCACCCACCAAATAGAAATAAAATGGCAGGAAATGAGACCTTGCTGATTGATCAACTGGAATACAATCTTTTGCGTCTGCATCACGTCCCCAAATGTCACGGTGGAACAACATCAGCGACGTGACAGCAGATAGATGCCTAAGTATCCGTAGCGAAGCAAGCAGCAGGCAAGGTGTCAGACGCATACTGGATTGACCTCTTGGCCATCTTTATTTACCAACCTCACCACGCATGCAATGGGCAGGGCACACATCCAACAACACACAAGAGACCAGTTCAATCATGGTGCACCGACTATCTGCGTCTCAACATCCGATGGTTTTGTATGTGTTTCCCGGACCCATAGACTTCTGTGTATCCAAAATGGACCGAATGGCCCGCGCTCGCTCGCCACGCCATAGAAGGTGTTTTCCTGCCCAGCAGCCCATCGTCATTATCTGAGTGGACCTTCACACAGCTGGAGGAGTCAATACAGACAAACGCCATCGCTTTCCACAGATTAATGTGGATCGTTTGACTTTCAATCAAGATGAATCAGGCATGGATTCTCTGGATGAGGTGTGGCCCCCAATTGCCGAGGTCACCGATTAGTTGCGGTCTACATCACATTCCTCTTCAAACAGAAATGGTCCTCTTGAAAACTTTTTTTTTAAAAAAATGATCATTTCATACTGCAATTTTTATCTCGGCTTCCCAACAGTTCATTTTCTGGTTTTGCTGTGAGGAGACTGTAAAAGAACAGCAAGGATTTTCATGACAACAACCGTTATTCCATTTACTCATTTTATCTTTTAGAAGTTTTCCGCATTGTCAATGTTTTTGAGGTCATGTTGCTGGTTAGAAACAGCAAAAATGATGGTCCTTTGAACAGAAATTGGCTTCTAAGTGGCATTTCTCCATCACAATTTTTTAATAGTGGCTTGAGAAGTCCATATCTTAATATTTTGGGGTCATGATTGCTGTGAGATACCAGCTATAATTATGGTCTTTGAACATGAACTGTGGCTTCTAGTGTCATTTCTCCATCACAATTTTTAATAGAGGTCTGAGAAGTCATATTTATGCATTTTTTGGGGTCATGTTGCTGTGAGATAACAGCAAAAATCATGGTCCTTTGGAACAGAAATGTGCCTTCTAATGGGCATATTTTTTCCCCTCCAATTTTTAACATGCTGAGAAGTCATTGTTAATAAATTTTTGGGGTCTGCTGCTTTGAAATGCAGCAACACTACGGGTCCTATTCTAAAAAATTTAGTTTCTAACGTGACATATTGTTTTTTCACAATTGTCCAAAAGTGGCTCAAGGGTCATGCTTTGAATTTTTGGGGGCATTTTGCTGTGACAAAGCAGCTATACTACAGGATCCTATTGTAAAAAATGTGGATTTCTAAACAGACATTTGTCTCAAAATTGTCAAGAGTGGCTCAAGGGTGATGGGTGCTGTCAGAAACATGAATAGGAAGGAACACTGTAAATGGACACATATTGCAAAATGACTTGTTTTTGCAAGATCTTAAACTAGCTGCAATCCGTATTGAGACAACCCATTTGATATAAACACTTTAAAAAAAGAGAACACAAGACATGGTGGGATTCACCTATTTTAAAAATGGTGTTTTTTCTAGATTAAACTACTAAAAAACTTGCATGTACAAAATAGCTGGTGAAAAAATTCCTTCCTCTGAATTGTACAAGGAGGTACAGGAAGACTGAACAGATGTAGGATATTCAGAGGACATGTGAGAAGGAGCACGGCCCCCCCCCCAGAGAACAAAGAACAGAGACAATTTTCCTCCACACATCCGGTGAGTGAAAATGAAGAAAAAGAATGCCAAGAAAAAGGGCACTGGGAGGAACAGTGCGTTACCCCAGTATTTTCCAAGTGAAAGCTCAATGGTCCGCACTCATACGAGGGGCAAGCCGCTAACCCAAGGTCTTGACTGTGTACTAGGAAGGCTGGAGTCTACTCACACTTCCGCACACTGCTTCAGCACGACTGTTTTTGTTGCTGCGTCATAAGGGCATTTTTACCTTGTAAATAGATGACGGACGCCAGCCTGGGCTCTCTCTGCACGCACTGTACATCTGGCCCTGGCAGCTGAACCTGCAATGTTAATAGATACAACGCTAGCCTGGGCTCTCACTCACCACACCCACTGTAAGTCTTGGCCCTGGCAGCTGGACCTCGCGTGGTAATAGATGACAGAAGTCTAGCCTGGGCTCTCACCGCACCCACTGTAAGTCAGGCCCTGCAGCTGGACCTCCTTGTTTAAACAGATGGCTGACGGCAGCACTGTCTCTCACCATTAGGTCAATCAGGAGAGCTTCAAATTTTTCTAAAAACTCAGATTTTGAAAAAGGTGATATCTGTGAGTTATGTAGTGTCAAAAGGGCCCCCAGGGCTGGACACAAATTAGCACAATTTGATCTGTAAAATTTTTGGGCTGGAGTCACTATTGGGTCGCATCATTATGATCCGAAGGAGTCTGTCCTAATTCCTGAAGAAGGATTTGGAGGAAAAATGAAACGATTGAATTGATTGGCTGAATCACTCTCAGAAGCCAAGGAGGGCAAATGTCCTTCTCAACTTAAGAAGTGTTTTTGTGGATGATTAGACATTTGTATTACTTATGGGGTGTGTGGACAATTTTCCACAGCTACACTGTAAAAAATTCCTTTAAAAACTGCAAGGAGGGGTGTAATGTTGTATGTTTTATCACAACTTGAAAAAAAAGCAAAATATAAATGTAAAACTATAAATAAAACTTTCCCTAAATCAATTCTGTAAACAAATTCAGTTACCCAAAAAATATCCTAAGTGACAGGTCTTCTGTACAAAATAGCATAGTGCCACTTTGTAAATCGTGGTCAAACAGGTTTAGGGTCATGCTGTGTACAGGACAGTATAAGTCCAATGTCCAGTGAAACTAAAATGAGGTTGAAAGACTCCTTTTTCCGGCACTTTTTAAATGTGGGGGTCATGAAGCAGGTTTGGGGCTCATGCTGTGCCCGACAGGTATAGTCAATGTCCATTGAAACTAAAATGTGGTTGAAAGACTCCTTTTTCCGGCACTTTTAAATGGTGGGGGTACATGCAGTTTTGGACTCATGCCTGTGGTACAGGACATTTATAGTCCATGTCCATTGAAACTAAAATGGTGGTTGAAAGACTCCTTTTACCGGGCCTTTTTAAAATGTGGGGGTCCATGCAGGTTTGGGGCTCATGCTGTGGCCCAGGACAGGTATATCAATGTCCAGTGCAACTAAAATGATGGTTGAAAGCTGACAATTCCTTTTTCCGGCACTTTTTTAAATCTGGGGGTCCATGCAAGTTTGGGGCTCATGCTGCTTCCCGACAGGGATATTCCATGTCCATTTCACTAAAATGGTGGTTTTCAAAATCAGTACTGCCTTCTTCACTTTTTAATTTCTGGGTCATGCAGGTTTAAGGAGGTCAATCGTGTACAAGACAGGGATAGTGAATGGTGTGTGAACTTATTTTTCTGTGATTTTATAACCTAATGGTGTTGCCTACGATGTAGCACGTATCTCATATGACTGTTGTGGATAGTCAATTCCAGCTTCTCTCTCCAGCCTTGTTTGGGTGTAAAATGAAGGTGTTTGTTCCTCTCCCATAGACTTTAATGGTCATCCGGCGATAATCTATTATCGACAACGGATATCTTATTGATAATTGCCAATATTGACTATCGACCCGATGACGATAGTCAACGTAATCGCTCATCACTATTGGTAAGGTGTTGTCTTTTCAAGAAAGTGGCATGGTCCAACACAAATGTGGGTAAATTGGGTATCACTTCACTTAACTGGCAAACATGCATAGTTTATTTCTATCCTAGTTCTGAAGAAATAGTAAAATGTGTTGAAATAACGCTTTTAAATCCATCATCCTATTACAGACATAATTTCCTTTTACTTGTGAGAAGAACAGTACTTATTACTGAAAGAGCTGTAATCAAGGCTCAGAAATTGGTGGTACGCTTGATAAAAATGTGATTTTATGCATAATTTTACTGTTACTTGACATTTCCCATGCTTGAAGTGCCCGCCCAGGTAACAATTTTATGGATATTATTTGAATGATTCTTTTAAAATGATCTTCACTGAATAATACGTGTATTTATAGAATGTATCTCAGGGCATCAGTACCTGCAAGGTCAGGCAAAAGCCATGGCTCCCTGGAGAGGCAAAGCTACAAAAACTCCACCACTGCACTCTGCTCTTACTTTACTGTGTACAGCAGTTTCTCTTACACAGGACAGTAGAAAACAACTAAACTGAGTGGCCCTCTCTTAAAGAGGTTGTCTCACTACAAAGATTAGCTTTCATCATGTAGGGTAACTAAATTTAGATGTTTTCCAAATATATTGCGGTGTTAATTTTTTTTTGTTAAGAGCCAACATATTGATTTTTATCACCTTCTGTGCTCTCTCTGGTTCCCCAGATGACCTACGCTGTGTACTTCATCTGCCCTCCCTGCTGTTTGTTTCTAACTGATAGCAGAGAAGTGACGTCCTCACAATGTTGGGCACAATAGAACTCCAGGACAGTGAGAGCTTGATTGCTATCTGATCTATCAGACAAAAGCCAGTAATTACGTGCCTGTTTACTTTACCTCAGAAGATTCCCTGGTCCTGACAGCATCAGATTAATCTAATTAGCAGAGGTCTGAGTACACTGAGCTCATATGCGAATTACAGACAGCTTGACCAGGAAGTGACAGAGCAATGCGGCATTATATCATTCATGCATCGTATGAAACTTTGAGATGAGACAACCTCTTTAACTCTGCACAGGTTGCACTGTTGTCTATGGGAGGATTTTTCCACCCAAAAACCTCAATATTTTTATTTATAGTCATTTTTCCTGGTAAATACAGATATCTCTATATTCCAGTACAGTATAAGTGGTAAAAAGCTGAAAAGGTTATATCTTTTTTTGGGAAAAAAAAACACATTTAGAATAAACACTTTAAATAAAAGTCCCAAAACAGAAAACAACAAGACATATTTGTTATACCCTTAGCAACGCAAAAAATACAGCGAACGCATTATTTCTGCTGATTGGAAAGACAAAGTGTTGTTTTTTTTGCATTTAATCCACAATAAAATATGAATGAAATGCTTACTTTATGAGTAAGGCAAAATGGCACCTAAAAAATCTACTGCTTCTTTCGCACAGACCTTATTGCTATTGCGGCTATGATTAATGATGTACAATGCCATAAAATATTCTTCTGACCATCTTAACACATTTCCGTCAGTCAAAGTATTAAATTATAAACTTTATACTTATTTCTGTCTCTCTCCTCATTAGGTGTTTCTTGTTTGAAGTGACCAGAACAATAAGGAAAATGTCATTTTTACAAAAACAAAAGCATTAAAAACATAGCAAAAATGTGACAAAAATGTTATTGGTGTCATTATTGATGTACAGTATAGTGCGCTGGGTGGATAAAATATGTTTTTTATATACACAAATATATACCACCTACACTACTCTTACTTGAATCTCTGACAGAAAGCAAATGTGACTGATGTGAACAAACTTTTATAAGCTATAAGAATATAAAAAAAGGAATTGTGTAAATTAAAGGAGGTTTCTAACTATAATAATTAGCTTTCAACATGGAAGGTCAGGTAATTAAATACTTTTACTAAATAAATTGCTCTTTTTATTTTACCTTGGTCAGGGGATAAGAGATATTATCTGCTCTGAGTGCACACAAGTGTCTCCAAGTCACCCTCCATATGTCCTTTCCTGATTAGACAGAAAGCAAGGAGTGACATCACCACAGTCAGCAGAAGTAGAGCCTTAGGGTGCATCCCCACGGCATAGGACAAATAGGTCGGTATATGTCCTGTTTTGCGGCCGTCCCCACGGCCGCGCGGGGGGGGGTGGGGCGGCTTTTCTCCGTGCTGAAAAATCGCAAACCGGCTGAAAAACCAGCCAAAAAACCATGCCATGGGGACATGCCCTTAGAGCGACATGTATGATTTTTGGCACTTAGACGCCAATTTTTCTGTGTATATTATTAGTGTAGAATGCACCTGATTTATGAACCCGATCTTCATAAATCAGGTGCATTCTAGCACTAAGATGACAATTCTGGCTCCAGCTGTAATGCGCCTGGAATTGTCATACTGAAGCTATAAATCTATAGCTTAATATGGTTCTAATATGCGCCGCCTCCCGCACGTCCCCAAAATCAGGTGCATTACAAAGTGCCGCGGGCGCTCTGTAATGCACCTGATATTGGTGTTCAGGTTATTTAAACCTATTGCGAACAG
The DNA here is from genome assembly GCA_025379985.1 of Phyllomedusa bahiana. NCBI lineage: Eukaryota > Metazoa > Chordata > Amphibia > Anura > Hylidae > Phyllomedusa > Phyllomedusa bahiana. The sequence goes on from JAODAL010009820.1 coordinate 60,384, forward strand.
GGCTGCGCTAGATGTTGGGCCCTGTTCATACATGTCGCCCTTAATTTCTAACAAGATTATATTTTTACCTTTGAAAAGAAATTGTTTTCACTCTTTGGAAATCTGTAGCTTTGTTTACTACATATTAATTCTCCCGCATTTATGTCACTCTAAGGTTATGTTCACACGGCGTATTGGGGCGCGTACTGTACGCGCCGCAATGCGCCAGGTGTTTTGGAAGCACACGCTGATCAGCACATAACTCCAAAGCACGGGGGCGGCGTGAACAATTGACATGTCACTTCTCTCCTTGGGCGTACGATACTATCGTATTGTATGCCCTGGGAGACGACGTGTAATTCATAGCTCTCTGTGAGCTATGAATTACGGTAATTGCGCCGCACATTTCACCGCATATAAAGCGCAATATGCTACAAAATGTGCAGGCAAATACGTAGCAAAATAAGCCGTGTAAACATACCCTAACACACAGCTAGTTATAGAGGAGCTAAATCTGTTAATCTCTGCTATAGAACCACTCACAGCCTGACCAGGCAGTTTGAGTCTGTGAAATACAATGTGAAATATCGACGTGAGAAAACCACTTTAAGGTCTTCTAGGTTTTGTTAGGGAGACTATGGAAAGTAATGTAGAACAATTAGACATCACAAAAAAACTTTATCAAGAAAAAAATTACTGGCAAATACTGGCAGTAGGTAAATCCTCATGTAATGATGGTTGGTGTTAGCTCCTTAGCATTGACCATTTGGCTGGAAAAGAAGGTTTACATTAAAGAAGTGTCCCAAATAAAATTAAAGGGGTTTTACACCCAGCTGTTTCACAGAGTCACAGGCAGCTTCATTACACTGCCAGGTTAAGCTGTGAGTGGTTCTATAGCAGTGATTAGCATATTTAGCTCCTCTATAACTAGCTGAGGCGTTACAGAGACTTAAGTGCAAGAGATTTAATTTATAGGAAACAAAGTTACAGACCTCCGAGGAGTGAAAACAATTGTTTATCAAAGTTAATTAATCTACTCTTGTTAGAGATAAAGATTGTGCTCTTCCAACCATGGTGACGTCTCTCCCTGCTCGATGTCTAATCAGGAAGGGAGATATGGACGGCAACCTAGAGACACTTGTGTGCACTCAGAGCAAATAAAATCTATCTTTATCACGTGACCAGTGCAAAGTCAAAAGAGCAATGTATTTAGTAAAAGTCTTCATTTACCTTTCCCAACATGCTGAAAACTAACCATTGTAGTGGGAAAACCCCTTTAAGAAAAAATCATGAAAATAGGTATACTGTAGGGTTGGCATTAGCTTTTCGAGAAACATAATGTCACAGGGTTAAAATGACCAGTTCTCTTTTGATAAGGGAGGTCCTAACTGTTGCAGATGGAACTTGGAGGAGATATAAATGCTATACAGTTGCCATTGTTTACAGTAGTTTTACACATAGGGCGACATGTCTGAAAACTGGCATTGCCCCGGCAGATTTTAGGCGCATTTAATCAGTGTAAAGTGTACCTGAAAGTACGATCCTCTCAAAAATCTGGCGTCAGGTATACCTTGCATAGTAAACTTAATGCGCCTTTTTAGGCACATTGTGCAAATCGCGGCGCTTTGCGTATCATTACTAGTATATGTAATGCACCTAAATAGCGTATCATTGCTGCTATATGTAATGCGTCTTTTTAGGCGCATTGCTATGTGTCGTGCCCGGTGGATAATGCGCCTAGTTTTGGTGTACGACAGTTCATTTACATCGTGAATATGGCGTCAAAAGTATTTTTGCCGCAACATAGACCAAAAAACCGCCGCTTGTATATTGGGACATGTCACTCATAGTGTTTTTATAAAAAGTTTTTTGAGTCAAAGCCAGGAGTAAATTCAAAATGAACAGAAATATAAAGGAACGCCTTATATCTTTCATATTTGCTGGATCCACTCCTGGCCTTGGGCTAAAAAATTGATACAGATAATGCAGCATTTTAAAAGAAAAACATTATGGGCCACATGTATGAAAAGTATCTGGGTCTTAGACTTTCTTTGTTGCTTATAGCAACCAATCAGAGCTCCCCTTTTATTTTTTCAGAGCACTATATGAAATGAAAGGGGAGCTCTGATTGGTTGCCAAGGGCAACGAGGAAAGTCTTAGGCTATGTTCACACGATGTACTGCGGCGTGTACAGTATGCACCGCAGTACATCGTGTCTTTTGGGAGCTCGCGCTACTATGCGCGTACTTCCGCGACGCGCGGTGGGGGGAGGGGGGGAGGGGGCGGCAGCCGGCCGGCCCCATTGACCTTCATTACTCGCAGTGCGTGGTCGCCACAAGTAATTGACGTGTCACTTATCTCCCACCACGTACAATACGATCGTATTGTACGTGGTGGGAGAGGAGGCGTAATCCATATTTCTCTATGAGAACTATGGGTTAGCGTAATTTCGGCGCGCATCTTCTCGTATTAGAGCGCAAATACGGAATCCGTGCCGAGATTACCCCATGTAAACATATCCATAGAGCTAGACAGTTTTCATACATGAGGCCCTAAGTGTCAAACAACCCTTGAAAGGATTCAAGGTTGTGGAAGTAGTCCTTTGGTCTACTGTAGAATGTGGCTACACATGGAGGGGATGCTTATTTCTTCCTACATGGATTGAAATCTTTGCATTGCATATTGATACAGTTTATTGTTATGTTATTTCATTTATTCAATAAAAACCCACATTAAAATAATCTGTAAATCAAGTTTATCGTATGGTTTAAGAATATCATGTCAAAATGAATCCATGATTGATAAGCTCTCTCTTTTATTGTTTCTTCTAGTCGACTCAAGTGTGGAAACACTTCCAGTGTTTATGGCAAGTCACAGTGCAACAGACATAGTGAACAGGACTGGTCCAGTTAGTCCACCAAACACTTTGAACTTGCGCTCCTCTCACAATGAACTACTAAATTCAGATGTAAAACAGACTGAAACAAAGAGTGACACACCTCCAAAATGCCGAAAAAAATATGCACTGACCAATATTCAGGCAGCCATGGGCTTGTCTGACCCAGCAGCACAACCTCTCTTGTCAAACAGCTCTTCAAATATCAAACTGGTGAAGAATGGAGAGAACCAGTTGCGAAAAGCTGCCGAACAAGGACAAGACCCAAATAAGAATGTTAGTTTAGAAGACGGTGTCAATAGGATTTCAGAAAAGCTAGAAGGCAAAGATGAAGATGAACCAGAAAGCTCTGAAATTCTTCCTCTTCTTCCGAGAAGGACCAAGAGCTTCCTTAATTATTATTCCGACCTTGAGACTTCCAGAGACATTGAACAGAGTCTAACTAATGGCCATGCAGTGAAGGAAGAGGAAAACTCCATATGGATCACCGGCCAAGGTCCTGGTGTTATTACCAATGGAGAAGTGCTGCTATCCAACCAGAACAAGACCCCGAGTCCTGAGGATAGTCTCGTTCCGACAGTGTCATCTAGTCCCGAGACTAAAAAGGACCATCCAAAGACTGGTGCAAAGACAGACTGCGCTTTACATCGCATACAAAACCTAGCCCCCAGTGATGAAGATTCCAGTTGGACAACCTTGTCCCAAGATAGTGTTTCACCAACAACTCCTTATGAGACAGGTAATCTAGAGAATTGTATTTTCTATAAGCAAGTCGTATCCCATGGTTTAAAAAAAAATAGTTTATACAGAAAGTAATATTTGAAGGTTTTTGGTTTTCATGAGGAAGAACAAAACGTTATGGGAAAAAATTTATGCATTTTACTGTATCCATACTATGTATAAATCAATATACCACAAGCAGTTCAAATTGTATCAGATGCAGTTGAGTTGTGTGGGTTATGTTGTAGTTTAGCTCTATAAAGAAGTCTGCATTTTGCTTTGGATTTGCATACCAATATTTAGGTGTCAGTGTAATCTTATTATGGTTGCAATAGGGAAATTTGGTCACTAAATTGGTAATCTAGATTCAGATACTTAAAAATCTACCATGATATCAGACCAAATAGCTGCTGTATGCCCCCTAGACACAGGGAGCCCAGATTAGTTAAACTGCGTCCCTTATTTCTATTCCTTCTCAGGGGCCCTACAAACATAGTTATGGGGAATTAAAGGGGTTTTGCCATGATCCAATTTCATACCTCCTGCATCCAGCTCTTCCTCTCTGTGTGCTCAGAAGGGGGCGTGTGGGATTTGTTTGAATTGCATATCATGTGACCCAGCAGGATGACATCACCAGGCCTTTCCTCTCTGTAGTCAAAGAAAGGTCTGTTTATGTAAAGCATTGTGAGTAGCTGAGAGGTAAAGTTTTTGCCTCCAGGCACAAGGGTCCTCAGTTCAAATCCCTGCAGGAACCAAACCTGTGTTTTTTTTATATTTATAAATGCGCAGACCTGATTGAGGTTTCTTTTTATTTATTTGCACTGTTTGACTAATTACTAAGGAGTAAAAAGGATGAGAGTAGAGTGACAGCACCTGGGGTTTGAACACTCAGTAGCTGCCTGAGAAGAGAGGTGATGTTTGAGCATGTGCGACCAGGACTGAGGAGCTCTCAGCCCTGGTCGTATCCCCTGGAGACGAGCTATAAACAATGGTTCACTAAAGGAGCAGCTAAAAACAAAAACGGTGCAGAATTTTTAATATGGTGAATATGGTGAAATGGTGAAAATGTTTATTATTTCATTTACAAGCTTCCCACGTCAATTTTATTTTGTGGCGAAACCCGTTTAACACAAGTAATATCATGAGGACAGACAAGGGCCAACTCTTCTTACTGTGATAGGGAGATGGTACTGTTATCAAGCACTAGAAGGCTCCGCTTAGCAAGGGTTAAAATGGTTCTACAGCACTAATGGTGCTCATGTACAACCCTAAGCAGATACTTAGGTGCCATATATTTTTGCCATATGTTATTAATATTAGTGAAATTGTATTTTAAATCTATGTCTCCAGTGTGCTTACCAAGCAGATATGAAGAAGAAATGGTTAAGTACTGCTAGGAGATTATACAGGAATGCCCTGCACTTACTGTACTAATAAAACCCATAATTTATGAGCTATAGGCAAGACATCTTCTTAGGAGCCTCACAGTAACGAGGAGCCAGTATAAATTAGTGTTTAGCTCTTATCAAAACTTTGAAGACTTTGGTATGATAGGAATTTTTTATAGTAACTAATGTGAAATAACCATTTTACTTCAGGCTCCAGAGAGATAGCAGGCTAAATAATCAAAGATTTTAGACAAGTGAGCACCTGTCCTCAGACAGAAGGTGGTAACGAAGCCTGAATATTGGTAGACCCTTCCTCTGTGCTGGATTCTAGCAGTTTTCTAATGTATGCTCTAGCTACATATGTAGAATATAACAATTATCATTTCCTTGATACATTGCTGTCTTTGTACTCTGCAAACATTTCACTGTGTATTTGTTAGGATTCTCAAACAGAGATTGCAAACAGTATCCTGCAAAATGAATTCATTTCTTGTAAGACTGAGCTCCCACCAGTCCAGTGTAAACTAATAAGGTGTATTAAAGAGGTTCTCCTATTTCTCTGCATTCTTACCCCTCCCTGGCTGCACTTCCTCTTGGTTTTGGGGTATGCCTATATAGGCAGCTTAAAGGGGTTTTGCCACGAAGTAAAATTGACGTGGGAAGTTAGAAAATTCAATAATAAACATTTTCACCATTTATTATTATTCAAAATTCTGGACCGTTTTTGTTTTAGCTGCTCCTTTAGTGATCCATTGTTTACAGCTCATCTCCAGGGGATATGACTAGGGACGAGAGCTCCTCTCTCCTGGTCGCACATGCTCAGACATCACCTCTCTTCTCATGCAGCTACTAAGTGTTCAACCCCCAGGTGCTGTCATTCTACTCCCATCCTCTGTATTCTTTAGTAATTAGTCAAACAGTGAAAATAAATGAAAAAAAGAAACATTAAAATACAATTTCACTAATATTAATAACATATGGCAAAAATATATGGCACCCAAGTATCTGCTTAGGGTTGTACATGAGCACCATTAGTGCTGTAGCACCATTTTAACCCTTGCTAAGCGGAGCCTTCTAGTGTTTGATAACAGTACCATCTCCCTATCACAATAAGAAGAGTTGGTCCTTGTCTGTCCTCATGATATTACTTGTGTTAAACGGGTTTCGCCACAAAATAAAATTGACGTGGGAAGTTTGCAAATGAAATAATAAACATTTTCACCATATTCACCATATTAAAAATTCTGCACCGTTTTTGTTTTAGCTGCTCCTTTAGTGATCCATTGTTTATAGCTCGATCCCAGGGGATACGACCAGGGCTGTGAGGCTCCTCAGTCCTGGTCGAAACATGCTCAGACATCACCTCTCTTTTCAGGCAGCTACTGAGTGTTCAACCCCCGGTGCTGTCATTCTACTCCTGTCCTTTGGACTAGTTAGTAATAAGTCAAACAGTGCAATGAAAAAAAAAAAGAAACCTCAAAGAGGTTTGTGCATTCATAAAGAGAAAAAAAAAAATCCACAGGTTAGGTTCCTGCAGGGATTTGAACCAAGGACCCTTGTGCTGTAAAGCAAAAATGTTACCTCTGAGCTACAGTATAGCTACTTACAATTCTATACATAAAAAGACCTTTCTTTGACTAGAGAGAGTAAAGGCCTGGTGATGTCATCCTGCTGGGTCACATGATCTGCAATTCAAACAAATCACACACGTCCCCTTCTGAGCACACAGAGCTGAAGAGCTGGATGCAGGAGGTATGAAATGAGATCGTGGCAAAAATCCTTTAAGCTAAAGGCACTCCGATCATGTCATCATGCCGCTAGCTTGAACATGCGCGCTCTTGATGCCAATCAGAACTACTTTCATACTTTCCAACTATTTTTCTCCCAATTTCAGAATATTTTAGCCTCCTGGAACACCCCAGTTAGTCTAGGAATCCCCTGATTCTGCCCAGGAATGCCCATTTAGGGCCCGGTTTTACATAAACCCCACCCCTTTTGCGTCCTGGTTTGCGGGAGCTTCCCAGAAGGAAGTGTAAGGTTGGCGGGTATGTCTTATTTGTATAGAACGCTGTAGGGAATGCACCTGAGGCCTAGAGTGTTCTATACAGAACTGTGGAAGGGCCCGCAGCATACACTGCAACAAGACATGTAGAAGAGTCTTTACTTCAGCAGTCATGACGTAGAGGATTGCTCCAAAGCTTCTGGGCATGCCCGGGAGCACTTTTCTATCACAATGACAGCACTATACCAGCCACCTCTGTACACTCAGAAAAACTAAAAGTGGCTAGAGGAAGAATATCTGATACAGAAGTATATGTACAAAGTTTACTATTTTATCCTGAATTATGCTTTTATTCCAGTTGAGAGTTAAGCTGGGAATACCCCATAGGCTCTGTCAACACTGCACAGAAAAACGTCCATTTATCAGCTTTTTTCGTTTTCTAAAAACATTGGAAAAACGACTGTAATCATCTCCCATAGACTATTGTGAAACCCTCCTGCTGTCTACACTGAGCTGCTTTTTTCTGCTCGTTTTTTTTAGTGCTCGTCTTTTGCAACATGCTCTAAAAAACGCCAGAGCCGGGCAGAAAATTTACTACAGGAGTCTATGTAAAGCGCTGGACGTCTTTTGGCGCGTTTTTTGACGCATTTTCACTGCATTTTTTGCCGCGATTTTTCATTGAAAACCCTCCCAGGAGACCCAAGTCCCACCTATAGTGGGTGTTAATAAAGGTTAAGATCTTATCAAATCTGCATACAAGTGTCCGATGTGTCCTTGTTTGTACCGTTCGTAATAAAATGATCATGCTTTGGTCGCTAACGATTTTTGCGCAATTCATATTTTTTTCGCTAAAAATAAATTTTTTAAGGATTTTGCCGTCATAATCCGTTTTTTATGGATTTTGGTGCTAAAATCCTTTTCTTTACAGATTTTGGCGCTAAAATAGTTATCTCGCTTCTGACGCCAAAAATACGTTTTTTTTTACAGATTTTGGCGCCAGAATTCGTTTTTTTATGGATTTTGGCGCTAAAATCCTTTTCTTTACAGATTTTGCCACTAATAAAGTTATCTCGCTTCTAACGTTAAAACTAGGGTTTTTTTACGGATTTTGGCGCCAGATTCCGTTTATTTGCGGATTTTGGCGCTAAAATCCTTTTCTTAACTTTATTAGCGCTAAAATATGTTAAGAAAAGTGTTGTAGTGCCAAAATCCGTAAAAAAAAACGGATTCTTGCGACAAAATCTGTAAAAAAATGTATTTGTGGCGTTTGAAGCGAGATAACTTTTTTAGCGCCAAATTATGTTAAGAAAAGGATTTCAACACCAAAATCCGTAAAAAAACGGATTCTGGCACCAAAATACGTAAAGAAACGTATTTTTAGCGTCAGAAGTGAGATAATTTTATTAGCACCAAAATCCGTAAAAATAGGGATTTTAGCACCAAAATCTGTTAAAAAATGGACTATAGGGCCAAAATCCGTAAAAAAACGTATTTGTGGGGACAAACGTGAGATAGCTTTATTAGCGCAAAATTTCGTAAAAATGCAGATCTTAGCACCAAAATCCGTTGAAAAATGGACTTTAGGGCCAAAATCCGTAAAAAAACATATTTTTGGCGACAAAAGTGAGATAACTTTGTTAGCGCCAAAATCTGTAAAGATGCAAATCTTAGCACCAAAATCCGTTAAAAAATTTACTTTAGGGCCAAAATACGTAAAAAAAACGTATTTTTGACGACAAACGCGGAAAACTTTATTAGCGGCAAAATCTGTAAAACGACTTTTAAGATGACATATAAATGCAATGAGGTGCTTTATTTACCCTTTTGTAGGGCGAGTTACATCCCAAAGGCTTAATTTATGCAGACATTAAAAAACAGGCTTAAAGACAAGCAAAAAACGCGAGTAAAAAACGCGCCAAAAAACGGAAATTGCAGCAAAAAACGTCCGTGTTTTCAGCTGCTTTTGACAGGAGGGGACAGAAAACTCATGAACGTTTTATGAACGTTTTTACTAATTCGTTTTCAGGTCGTTTTTTGTCCACTGCAGTGTAGACATAGCCTTTAAGTTATATTGTGAGAGTTTACATGGATTGTATACCACTAGTTACCTTTTATTTGGGGAAGAACTGTTTGACCGCCATATGTGCCAGTTTTAAGGATGAAAAACAGCAGCACTAACCTGAATAGTAATTTTTTCACATGGAATATGACAGAGTAATGAAAATGTTCTAATTTTTTTTTCACTCTTAAAAACTGACTGTCAAAAATATGCATTGTACACATATACACCACATATACACCACATATACACCACATATACTTACAGCCCAGAAATGTACAAAATGATGTCACAACACCGAAATAATCCCTATAATTATGTCATAGAATATAGATAGAGCATACAGTGACAACCCACCAAGTGATGTTATGGTACATACACAATAGGGAGCTATATCTTTGCAGAGGGATAATAAAGCTAGTGATATTACAGCACACATGTAATGATTAAAGGGAAGATACAGCACAGTTAATATAGTCAAAGTGATGTGAAAGGAGTGGCTGATACAGACAGTGATGTCACCGTAAATAGACACACTGCACACAATGTCACAGTATATCGCTATACATGGAAAATGTATGACGCATAATAGAAATAGCCAACAGAGAAATGTTATAGTACCTTTCTAATAAACACTATTAAAGGGGTTTACTCACCATGCTTTTTCACAGCACCACATACAGCTTTAGACTCACACTTCCTATTCAGGTTGTGGGTGGTTCTATTGCTTTGACTGGTATATCAACTCTGCTATTATTAGTCATTCCTGTTACAGTGACATGACTGCAGGAGATTTATAAAATTTAGTACACAAGGCTGTAGAGCTCTAAAGGGTGAAAGCTCCTCATTTAGTTGGGTAAACAAACTCCATTGCTAGAGATAAAACTCTGCAGGGAGTGACTCACCATGGTCGAACTGACTGACAGCAGCTTGGATTAATCAGATAAGAGATAGAGGAGAGAGAGGTGAGGAAAGGTGGTCGTAACCTAGAGAAACTTTTGCAGTCTAAGAGGAAATAAAGTAATCTGTATCTCCTGACCAAAGCAAAAATCAAAAGAGAAATGCCATTTACCTTGTCCTACATGTTAAAGGGGTTTTCTCACCACAATGATTAGCTTTTAAGTCAAAGAATAGGTTATGAAACAGATAGATCTCCCAAATCACCTCCAAAACGTAACATATAAATGTTGTGGATGCATTCTATTTGAGTATTCTAGCCATCTCCACTAACCTCAATAGTAATTTTTTCACATGGAATATGACAGAGTCATGAAAATGTTCTAAGTTATTTTGCTCTTAAAAACTGACTGTCGAAAATACGCTTTGTATGAACTGCAAGGCACATTTTCTATTGAGGTTAATGGGGATGAATTACTTTTGGTTTTAGAAAAGCATTTCAAGTTGGAATCCACATGGAATACTTGTTGTGTGCACGGAGCCTTACGGTCGGATATAACTTTCCCTTTAGAAACATTAAAAGGCATATAATAATCTATTTACTGTAGCATGTGGGCAAGATAAAAACCAGTACATCACCACAAAAATATGACTCTAATTCACATTGTGGGTTCTCTTCATTCTTCTTTATCCCTTTCTGGGAGTTCAAATAACTCAAACAATAATGTAAAAACAGAGAACAAATGAAAGCATAAAGTACAATAATTGATGTGCATAGCCACCTTTATTGGTGCCCTGGGTTGTAAGATTCATGGATTTTTATCTTGCTTTAGTGCAAAAATCCAAAATTTGTGATTGTTTAAAATGGGATTAAACTATTTTCATCTAAACATTGAACAAATGCTGTTTGGAAAGAGCTGAAGAGCTCGCCAGTGCCATTTATTGGATGTGCCAATCCTCAATTCACAAGTGACTAAGTCTTACAATATGAAAAGGATAGAAATCAAGTCAGTGAAGTTCATCTACAGGCAACTGTTTTGATATGTTTGCCCCTCATCAGTGCAGAAACAGCTGTCTATGAACTTCACTGGCTTGGACTGAAGTGTGGTTTTCATTGGCACCATTCTCAGTTACCTGCAAGTTTTTAATCACCTTTTTGGTGTTTTGGTTTACCGTGTGGGATAAATAAGGTTATACATTACATCTACATAGATCAGACTTCTACAGATGCAGTAATACCAGTTATGTTTGTACAATAGAAAAGGGGGTATTTTGAACTTTTAGGGCCTCATGTATGAAAACTGTCTGTCTAAGACTTTCATTGTTGCCTATAACAACCAATCAGACTTTCTTTCATTTTTTTAAAGCACTATATGAAATGAAAGGGCAATTCTAAGATATAGACAGTTTTCATACATGTCCTTCTTAAAAAAAAAATTTCTATATTTTTGAAACATTTTACATATTTTTGACCACTAGAGAGTGTGTCACTTTTACACCATTCTGTAATGCTAATGTATAGCAGAATAGTGTGCAACTCCAGCTCTCCTCTTACACCCTGCCTCGCACAACAGGATGGCAAGCTTGAGGGCCTTCATTTGGCTCTCAGCTGCCTTGTCTGCTGGTCAGTGCTATGGAATTGCACCGTCACTACCCCTTTCCAGCCCTAGCTGTGCTTCACCCTTGAACTACCCAAATCATACTCTGACCATATAGAGTATGTCTGAAAGTTCATGCCCTTCTCTCTTAAAGCTACAGTGTATCGTTTCTTGACTTCTTTGTGTGAAGTTGGTGAGTGCACCAATATACCATGCAATCAGTGATGTAGCAACAATCCGTCAACTTAATTTCTGGTCTAGATGTCACTTTTTGCATAGTTACATCTTTAGGTAACCTATAGTGAAGTAGGGTGTCACACAATAGTTTGTTAAAATAATATTCCTAAGAAAGTCTGTCTTTGTTCAGCTCTGCGGCACTAGTTTTCCCTCGGTCACTGTGCCAGGCCAGCTCTTTGCATTGCTCTTAATGATATATTACAACAAAGGGAGGGACCATAAGATGAGAGGAGCACTCTCGCTAATAGAACACATTCACTAAATCAATTCCACTACTGCAATGCACCTTCAGCGAGAGGAAGGTTAGAAGCTTTGCGAACAATCTGATATTTTATTTCAATTGCTGACCCGTGAAATGTGTGTTCACATTTAATAACTTTCTGTATACATTTACATAAAGAATAATCGGCAGAGTGTGTAAATGTTGGCGAACCAAGCCGGGATGCATTGCTCCTGTAATTCATAGCGTATAAATATTTATAGGGAGGGTCTGCAATAGCACTTAATGTTCATAAAGGTAGCACGGGACTATTAAATTCTGTGTCCATATGGAAGCAGAGATGTTAATGTAACGCTGCGATTGACGATCGCTTATCACAGCTTTGAATGTATTCCCTTCAAAGCTGGCGTCCTAAACAGAATCATTCAGGAAATACATCACTGTCTCTGGGAAATCAATTGAGTAGTGATGTGTTTGCTCACAGGGCTATAATTTCTTTATTGCTCCTGTAGCCACTGTCTGGCTGCTGAAGGCAGTCCTCCTTCCTGAGAGCAACATGTGGTGTCTGCATAGTCTCCTTGTTGTTGGAGAAGGTAATGAACTCCTCTTCACGAGCAACATTCCGGTCATCTTCTCCAAAATCTATGTCTTGACCAAAAATAGAAACTAGTCATCATACTTCCATGCTCTTACCAGTCCTAGTTTTGGGATCTACGGTTCTTTATGGATGAAAAGAATGAAGCTCATTGGAGTTACTTGTCCTGTAGCTAACAAAGGATGCTGATAGGAGGTCAGCTAGGATACCTCCACCGAAAGGAATCTTGTAAGTACAATGTTTACGTGTTGCTCCTTATATGTTTTATCAAACAACTTATCTATTAAGTAGGATTGTATTGCATTTTATATCGAATCCAGTGCAAAAGCATGTGTAGTTGTATGCGGAAAGAGTTTGCTGACTTTCAGAGTATTGATCTATGATAAAGTAAATGTTAATGCTGCTTGGTGGAAATTCTGTTCTTGAAATCCATTTATATTTGTGGCCTCACTTTGCCTTTTTTACACTGATCATTTCCATGTCTCAAGTTATCATGTATTTAATATGAGCTAGGCCTCTACAATGGTGAAACAGAAGAGAACTGAGCTATATATAAAGTATAGCTATTACAGATAGTTGTATGTTATGAAGAGCAGTATGAATATGTTACTTTACACTCTTTAAAATTCATTTGTAATGTATGGAAGTCTCAGAGTATGTACCATTATAGCATTGGTTTACTATGAAACCTTTAATCAGTGTCAAACTGGGATGAATGGGATCCACCAGTGGAGTTGGTTTTTGGGGCCCACTGGTGGAGTTGGTTTTTGGGGCCCACTGGTGGAGTTGGTTTTTGGGGCCCACTAGTGGAGTCGGTTTTTGGGGCCCACTAGTGGAGTTGATTTTTGGGGCCCACTAGTGGAGTTGATTTTTGGGGCCCACTAGTGGAGTTGTTTTTTTGGGGCCCAGCAGTGGAGTTGATATTTTGGGCCCACTAATGGAGTTGATTATAGAGTTATTTGTTGGGGCACACCCTAGAACTGCTGTACGTGACTCCACAACTCTTGCTTTCTGCCTCTCTTTCTCTGCTTTTCTCCCTGAAAAGCAATCCCAGACCTGCCATGCCCAGGGGCCTACTGGGGTTTCCCCTACTTCCCTGTGGACCAGTCCGAGCCTGCCTCTAGCACACTGTCCTTTTTAGTTTATTGCTATGCTATGTAACTATGTTAAAATATCAAAGGCTTATAGTGTACATTTATAGGTAAAAATTAACATGCACTTACAAAGCATCTACCCGAAATATCCATATAACTAGTACAGACCTGCTGGGCTTCCTAAAACATATATAATCATGTGTTTAATATGAAAACATTTAACCCAATAACTAGCAGAATCACAGATAAATATATCAACTACATAAATTCTTCATGTTAGTAAAAACAAGTGTTTAACCAATCTTGCTGTGCTTTATCTTAGAAAGCTGGGTGACAACCAGTACTTCTATTTTTTAGGAAAAGTATCTGAAAGGTATTGTTTCTGCAGAAAGCATATGGCAGTCAGAAAAATGTATGTAACAAATCTGTCATGTGAATTGACTTGTAGGGTAGGAATAGAGGAAACGGCCAAGAAGTCAACCCCTTACATGACAGACAAAGGCTGCATGACTTTGCCAATATTTTGTGTATCAGTTGGCTTTCAATTAGGCATCACCACAATGTCTAACCCTATCCTAAGGGTACGTTCACACTGCGTTTTTTTATTTTTTTTGGAGGGCGCCCCAAAAAAAGCATCAAAAACTACAATAAAAACTGCTATTAATTACAATGTAAAATCAGCATCGTCATTCAGACTAGTAAGAACCAACAAAGATACTTTGAGGCGTTTTATACACCGACAATACTTAAGTATTGGAGACAGAAAATCTGCCTCGGATTTTCAGCATTGTTTCCTTGTAAGAATCCGCCGAGGAAACGATGCTGCTTCGGCGTTAATGCTTTCAGCACCAAAATTATGTTGTGGGAACATAGCCTTACAATTCCCAAAGAAGTTGTCAGTTTGCTTAACAGACTCATGAATGGTGAATCTGCATGTATCAATGATATTTCAATCAAAATTAGCAAACACATATTAGGACAGTACATGGTAAGATTGCTCCTAACTTTTTTTTCCCATTGCTCACTCACATCTTTCCCCACCCAATGTAATGTAGTCTCTGGGGCACAATGTGTAATGTAATCTCTGGGGTACAGTGTAATGTAATCTCTGGGGTACAATGTGTAATGTAATCTCTGAGGTACAGTATAATGTAATCTCTGGGGTACATTGAGTAATGTAGTAATCTCTGGGGTACAGTGTAATGTAATCTCCAGGGTACAGTGTGTAATGTAATCTCTGGGGTACAGTGTGTAATGTAATCTCTGGGGTATGGTGTGATGTAATCTCTGGGGTACAGTGTAATGTAACCTCTGGGGTATGGTATAATATAATCTCTGTTGTACAGTGTGTAATGTAATCTCTGGGGTACAGTGTGTAATGTAATCTCTGGGGTACAGTGTAATGTAATCTTTAGGGTACAATGTGTAATGTAATATCAGGGGTACAATGAGTAATGTAATCTCTGGGATATGGTATAATGTAATTCCTGGAGTACAGTGTGTAATATAATTCATTTCTGGGGTACAGTGTGTAATATACTATATTTTGGGGGATACTGAGTTATATTTCTTGAGTACAATGTGCAATTAATTTTGAAGGTGCAGTTAGTAATGTAATTTCTGTGGCTCTTATGTGTAATATATTTTTTTCTTAGGTGCAGTGAGTGATGTCATTTCTGGTGTATGGTATGCAATCAAATACATTTTGGGGTACAGTATGTGACATAAGTGATTCCTAGGGGCCAGTGAGATTGGGTTCTTTTATTTTCCTCATTCTGTTTTGTGTATTACAAATTTAATGGAGTAGTGATGGGGGATGGGATGGGCTGCATTGCACAACATTTTTTATTTCCATCTAGATGGGTAATATTATAGGTGGGTTGGATCGGTTTCATTGCCAGGGCTGCTTTTTAGTCCCAGTCCGGCTCTAAACTTCAGTAGTTAGAGAGCCACTCATAACCTTACGGATTGCACAAAAAGTGTTTGTCATAAGGACTCCATCTGGACCTGCTGGGGGAGCTCACAGCACTCCCTCAGACCTCCTAGCTGGGTTAGAGGTGGTGGCTTCACTGCAGGGAGAGGAGGGAAAGTGAAAGGGAAGGCGAGCGAAGGAAGGAGGGAGGGATAGGAAGAGAGGGGATGAGAGGGAAACTTTTTGAACCAAAGTTACGTCCCTGGGCATAATCAAGCTATACTTACCATAGAGGCTGTGCAGGAGGTCAGGTCCCCATTTGTATAGGTGATATTAACCTGCACTGGCATAAGAATTGCATGAAAGAACCCGGATATCCTGTTGCAGTTGGGTAGGGGTGTCACAATGTCAAGCAGCACCTGAAACAGGCCTTATGTTTATTTCTGCAATGGGAGCTTGTATTCTGTGTGCTCCTTCAGCAGTTATTTTTCACAGACCGTGAGGTGTTGGCATGGACTCTTTCTCTAAGGCTATGTCCACACTGCACAGCATTACAATTGTATCTTCGGCGCTTTTTGTTTTTTAAAAGCGGCGGAGATACGATTGTTCCTGCAGCCCCATAGCTGGCAATAGGAAAGACAAGCTGCTGTCTCGTCTTTCGACAGCGGCGCATTATACAACATGTTGTATAATACGCCACCGCTTCTCGTTTTCTTGCCGTCTTCCCATACAATACTATTGTATGGGCGACATCAGGAAAATGAGAAGCGACTGCAGTTTTTCCACAAAGCGTGACAAAAACCGTGGTCCTGCATTGGAGAAAAAATGGCCGCTTTCAGGCCGTTTTTTGTCCGATGCAGTGTAGACAGCGCCTAAGGCTAGTTCTAATACAGGTACTTTTCTTTTTCCACATTACAACTAAATGTTCATGGCTGATCGTGGGTTTGATGACCTGAAATAACTGCTTGATAGATCCCTATGATGCTGTTAGTTCAGGTCATTATTCTTGCAATTTGGCCAGCACTTTTGTCCGTCATATGGACACAGAAAAGCCCCTGCATTAATATCAGGTGAAACTAGCTGAAGGAAGGTTTAGTAGTCATGTATATGAACCTGACAACTCTCATAGGCACTGTAATTCCAGCTGTTTTAGAGCTTACTAATTAGGATAACTCAGGTATGACTTCAGGTAGGAGGTTATGTCGCAGTACTTTAGTTTTAAGCAGATGCGGAATAGTTCAGTTTTTGTAACCTTCACATCGTTTTAATTTCATTGAGTGCATAGAAAAAAAGTGCTCTCTAATCTGGCCCCCGGGGTGTTCTTGGCTTGGCTTGAGCTATTGATCAGAGTTTATTACAAAGCAAGTTTCATGACATTGTACAGTAAGTATGATTATTTATTATTATCCATCAGCTACAGAAGGACCAGTGATTTTCACTAGTCTATAGCACTCATAAGGTATGTACAACACACCTTAACCTAACTGTTGGAAATGGCACAAACCAGAACATCTGCTTTATAGCACCTTAACCTTATGGTTTTCTTTATACTGAATTTAGCAGTGTAAATTGGATGATACAATTTATAGGTGACTCTCCTTGAATACCTTCTTGAGCATTTTCACATGCTAATAGACTCACTTATGTACTTACTCTATAGGCCAGAGACAACAGCCGCTTAGTAAAGGCAGCTCCAACACTGGAAAACCTAGCGATCTATATATTGCTGTTGTATTGCTGTTCATTCAATTTAATGGTTTAAATGTAATTCTACATTTGCAGGAACACTTTATGGAGTAACTGATAATCTCATGGGGTAAGATCAACAAGCTTTGAAAGATTATTTAAAAAGTGGATGCTCTTTTGACACAACTCCTTTAAATTCCTTTTTATCTGTAAGGAAGCACAGTAGCTACAGGGATAGACAGTCTCCCAGACTGTCCCTTCCTACACAGTCTTACTAGACAGACAAACACAATATCAGAGTAGTCAGCAGAAATGCGTCATAACCAGGAATAGCAAACAGTACCAAATCAACAAGCAGAAAACGTAAGGGAAGAGGCAGGCAGAAGGTCAGAAATCCAATAGAATCGAAGCATATACAAAGCACACCAGCTCAAGCAAAGACTATCACCAGCAAGGAACTCAAGGCAGAATGGATCTTTAATAGGACGTCAGGGCACAGTCCAGAGAGTGATTGCACTAGCTCCTTGACATCCAGAACACAGCATGAGAGGTGCAATCAGCTGTCCATCAACAGTTGCTTAACCATCTACTGCCCAGAATGAAGTCAGCAGGTGTGGCAGAAATAAATTAACATACAGACAGAACCTAATAAGACATTGTTCAGACACAAAGATCTTCTTTGTTAACCTATCATTTTTAAGTTTTTGATATGGAATAAATAATGTTTTATTATAGAGGAGTGCTGGATCCAACATCTTTTTTTCGTGTTCAGACACTGAAAGAAACATGCACAGTACTGTCCCAAATCATGGCCAAAAGCACAGCCTCTGCCGTACCTTGCGGGCCGAAGACAGCGCAGTAGCATGAGTAGACATGGTCATGACATTATCTTGATTCAATGTCATGACTTCCAGCTTGGATTTTTGCACCTTCTATTAGAATAACAATTTTTATTATAATACTACTGAAAAAGATGATACATCATCCCATGGTTGCATGCTTTTGGGTGGTACTATGTATGCATTCTCTGTTCCAAGAGCATATTGACCATGCAGCTGGTATGGAGCTCTTGGATAGAATGATCCCAGCCCTGCTAAGTCCCATTCTTTTGCTACTGGGTAGAAAAAAATATATGATACTCCCCTCACTAGAGGAATTGCATTGATACCAAACATCAGGGTGGGCAATTTATAGGGTGGGATTTCTAGGACATGAGAGTGTTTTGGAGTGAGAAACAAACCCCAGGCCGTTATGGCCTTAGTGGCAATAGCTGGCATAAGTTCATTTATTTTAAATGTTTGCTTGCTGCAGACAATTTGTACATTCATAAATACAAAGAAAAAAAGCAAATACTGTAAAACAGATAAGAAACCCATTGCAAATTGATTTCCATTTCTTACATGTAAGGAAACCCTTAATATGGGTTGAATGGTTTACTCTGCTGGTATAGACCTGTAGGCATACTTGCTAAACTTCCCATTTGTTCTGGGCAACTCACACAAACTGGAACATAAAATGGGTCTAATTTGTGTAAACACCACCCCAAAATGGTAATTCCCAGTAGATTGGGGATGTTCCTGTGGGCAGGACTTCAATCTCCCAGAATCGGGAGAGAAAAGGTTTGCAAGTATAACTATAGCCTACATTTATCTGTGACCTATAGGGTATTTCTAGCTTGGACAGGCCTTCCATGCTCCCGTCCTTACGTCAGATCATTGACATTCCTCACGGTCATGTTCACATACCATTTGTTATGTAATTGCAAACCATACAATGACATGGACTAGACAAGACTTTATTTGTTGGCTTTGACACATTTTTATCAGTTTGAAGTGTTCGTGCTCTTCAGCTAATTCTATGAGATTTAATTTAAAATACAGGGGCGAGTCTCTCCTCTCAGCAGGTGTGTCTCTCCTGCCAGGAGGCGTGTCTCTCCTCATTGAAGAGCTGTGACATCATCATTCTGTGTTAGCAGTGGAAGGGGAAGGATGTCTGGACAGCTATACAGCCTCCTGCATGCTTCTCATGTGTCTGCAGAGCCTTCAGGCTCCATAAGCTCCTTGTTGTGCTATAACCAGTTATACACACAGCCTGAACTGATGAAACACATGTGAGGAATGCTCGCTGCCCCCCCCCCCCCCCTCCGTTATCAGGCAGGAGTCTGTGTGACTATGTGATATGGTGAGAACACAGGACATAAGACTGTGTTATATGAAGGGATCTATGAGTTAAAGAGTCAGCACTGAGTCAGATCATTCACCTTAGAGCTGGAAGATGAGTATACAGCCAGCAGCCTTCTCACATAGATGGTTTTACTTTCAGTTTTAACAGCTCAGAGGGGAGTAAACACAGGCAGTGTGCAGGCAGCCAATCACAGTGCAGGGGGCGTGTCCAGGGCGTTTCCTGTCTGGGGGCGTACCCTAACAGGCTGAATAAAATGGCAGTCAGCCAATCACAGTGCAGGGGGTGTGTCCAGGGCGGAATCCATCCAGGGGCGTGTCCCGACTAGCCAATCACAGAAAAGGGGGTGGGTCCCGACTAGCAGCAGCAGAAATAGAAAACAGATGCACAGTTTAGCTCATATCTACTATACTAAGTGACTTAGGTAATGCAACCCAATTACAAAAGTGCTTATTTTTACTGTCCCCATAATCTGAGATATGATCTTTGTAGCGAGAAAACTCATTTAATTGTTAGATTAATGATGTTTTGCTTTTTTTTTTTTTTTTTCTTGGGATTCAGATAAAACATCTTCCTAATAGTACAACCTCCACTAATTACTCAAATAGTGAAGCTCTGCCTCATTTTATCACTTTATGTTTGCATTCATGTATTATAGTTCTCTATCGCTCTCAGTTTTGAAGGTTTTTGTTTGTTTTCAAAAAACAGTTTTTCTAATTTTTTTGATAAGTTTAAGCAGTGCCAAATGCAGCAAAACAACCAGATTTTATAGATTGCTTAAGATTTGTTCTCTTTATCTCCTGTAATTAAATATTGTATTTTTTCAGGTTGTAGGCAGTCCTGCAGAGAGCTAATCATGTCCTTCCTTCCCACGGGAGCTGCTTTCTACATTATGAAATCAGCTGTTATGCTCTGAGTAATATAAAGTCTCCATTAATAAGGAACATTTCTAAATGACTTCATATTTTAACAGAGGCAGGAAAAGTTGTTATTGCAAGTTGTAAAACACAACTACCTCCAACGAGGAGAAATACTGTTCTCATAAATATTCACTCGTCTTTTACGTTTACCTAAACCCAATTACTTTTATTTACACCGTTTTCTTGCAAACATTTCTCTAATCTTTGCCTTCTAAAAGCTATTGTATTGTGACTTTCCAGTGACCTTGCCAGGCTAAGGGCTGGAATAAAACTGAACAGTAGATTTTTTTTCTATCATTCGAAAAGGAAGCTTTATTTATAACAAAATGTGATATGTAATACAAACTTGTGCAAATCCAATATGCATACATGTAAAACATAAACGTAATGAAAAGCCGAAATTCCAATAACATTAAGGAATAAAAGGGAGTAAAGCACCAATATCAAAGCTGTATACAAGAACTAGAACACTGGCATCCGCAGAGTTATAGTTGTAAACAATGCAGATTGGCATAAATTAAGTCTTTCTCTTTTCCTTCCCCTTTAAAAAAAAGGAAAGGAAAAGGAAGAAACCTGTATGACCGCAGGGTCCCGTAAACACTCTTTTACAGAGGATTGTATACAAAGAGACTACATGTGAAGACAGCATGAACAGCATAAAGGACCACATATAAGACTACATCTCAACACCCACACTCGGACAAAACAAACAGACAAGACACAAAAAAAAAAAAAAAAAAAAAGAGGGGGGAGAGGGGGGACAGAAAGGGCTTCCCATAAGAAGTACCAGTTCAAAAAATTATTAATGTAGTGTTACTTTAGGAGGTGATGGGGAGGTATAAAGGAGAATTCTTGAAGGACATCCAGCTGAGCCAGGTCCTGAACAGTAGATTTTTTAAAGGGTTTTCATTCAGAGAAAGACTGAAGTTAAGCTGTCATATGTGTCATAGAGATCAGGCAGCCCCAACGTTAGTTCTCAAGGGAGAGGTGGTCACACATGAGCAGTCATTGTCTGCCGATAGGTGAGAGGGATGGATCACCAGGGAGTCACTACACATATATGAGCTGCCTCTTCATTGAGGTTTAGGATTAGGCTTGATTTAGGGAACGATCACATGGCAAAGGACAAAACACTGTTGGTTTTTGAAACAGCAAAATTGTTCATCATACAAGTATTTTGAACTGATACAGAAATCCGACTTTTTTTTTACTCGGTTTTCGTTTTTTTGTCACTGATTTGTGCACAGATTTTTCTGGCATAATAGTGTATTGAGTGTACAGTCGTCCCTTGCCATATCGTGGTTCACTTATTGCGGCTTCACTGTATCGCGGATTTTTTAAAAATTATATCTATCTGGATCTAATTCTGTATTGCGGAGTTTTCGCTACATCACGTGATTTTGTGGTATGGAACGGAAGGCGACCACCCACACCAATGTGCTCTGTATCCTGGACGCTGCTTGGCTAATTGATTAGGAGCATATACAGTGTTAATAAGAGTGTGGGAAAGAGTTATAGGAGAGCGGGGAGGGTTTATAGAGCCTTAAAATCTATAAATAATAAAATAAGTACAGGCAGTCCCCGGGTTACGAACGGGATAGGGACTGTAGATTTGTTCTTAAGTTGAATTTGTATGCAATTCGGAAAAGGTATATTTATTAAATGTAGCTCCAGCACAAAAGTTTTTTTTTTTTTGTTTTGTTTTGGATAGTGCAAAGTAGGGATTTTACAATTATTTTGCTGTCTGTGCTCTTGTTAAGAAGATTTCACCTCATTTCCACATCATGTGCTGCTGTGTCATGCTGGAACTTGTCATTCCACAGCTACTATCTACTGTGAAACATAGAACTACAAGTGCAGCATGCCCCATAAATCTCCGTTTGTAACTATGGGACAGATGTAAGTGTAAGTTAGAACGTTGTAAGTCGGGGACTGCCTGTATAGCGCTGCTACTTCCCAGGTCTCTGGAACGTAATTCCCGCGATAGGTGAGGGATCACTGTATTCATGATTGGTGCAAGAAACCATGTGATATTTATTATTCCATCGAACATTAACCAAAGCTTGCATTAGCCGTTGTGGTTACATCACATCCAGGCGTGTTCTTTGCTCAATTCAGCTCAGTTTAAAATCTCTGTATTGAGTCATGCAATTCATCCACAACAGGAAGTGTATTTGAAGGACTTTCCAGTAAAAAAGTATAAAAGGACCTGCTATAACACACCCACTAAAGGTTGGACCTATAGTGCATCATAGAGCACTACGGATTTTTTTCTGGGCAGCACCGTGCCAAAATCTGCACAGAAAAACCTTCATTGACTTTCTGGTCGGTTCCCATTGACTTCAATACTAAACTTTCATATGGAAATCAAACAGAAGAATGCGCATGTTCCAGGTTTTTCGTAACGCTGGCAGTTTTGAAATCCAACCTGCAGAGTCGTATAAACCACTGGGCGGATTTTGTATTGAGATTGAGGTCTATGGGGATGGTTAACAGTCAGTTTTCCTCTATCATATAACCCTATATATCACAGAGCTCATCTTTTCTCCTCTATCATATAACCCTGTATATCACAGAGCTCAGCTCCTCTCCTCTCATCTCCTCTATCATATACCTCTATATATCACAGAGCTCAGCTCCTCTCCTCTATCATATAATCCTCTATATCACAGTGCTCATCTTCTCTCCTCTATCATATAACCCTATATATCACAGAGCTCAGCTTCTCTTCTCTATCGTATACCTCTATATATCACAGAGCTCAGCTTCTCTTCTCTATCGTATACCTCTATATACCACAGAGCTCAGCTTCTCTCCTCTATCATATAACCCTATATGTCACAGAGCTCGGCTTCTCTCCCTCTATCATATAACCCTATATATCACAGAGTCCTCATACCTTCCTCTCCTCTGATCATATAACCCTATATATCACAGAGCTCAGCTTCTCTCCTGTATCATATAACCCTATATATCACAGAGCTCAGCTTCTCTCAATTATCATATAACTCTATGTATCATAGAGCTCAGTTTCTCACCTTCTGAATAAAAAGCATACAGCCTCAAGCAGTAATTGAGATTTATGTGCATTAAAACTTTGAGTAGCACATACTTCAGTCACCATGTAGTAAATTCAAAATATCTTGACAAGCATAAGGTAAAAATGAATGTACAGTTAAGTATGTGAACTGCTAATAAATTATTTATATTTATTTTAGTTGACTTGGGCAAGGTGATATTAATGAAATGATGTCTGAACCACAAAACCCATGACTGGTGACATTGATCACTGTATATTCTTAGCACTGCACATGTCCTTGAAGGAAGTTCTTGTAGTAAAGGCATCAATAGAATCTATACTATTATCTATACCCCATTAAGCACCACATTTGTTTACTGGCAAGGTCATTATGGAGCTGGATAGGGTCCAGCATGAGTGGTAACACTGCAAAGGATTGATGAATTAGAAAAGCCATACTAGATTGTTTTTTAATGGTAAATATACTACAGCTGTTCTGAAGTAGTCATAGTCAATGTAAAGAATCACATTTAAACCTTAGGCCATGTCCCCATGTCACAGTTTTTCAGCCGGCTCTTGGTTTTGAAAGCTGGCTGAAAAACTTTTACATGGAGCTTAAAGGGGTTTTGCCACAATCTCATTTCATACCTCCTGCATCCAGCTCTTCAGCTCTGTGTGCTCAGAAGGGGGCGTGTGTGATTTGTTTGAATTCCATATCATGTGACCCAGCAGGATGACATCACCAGGCCTTTCCTCTTTCTAGTCAAAGAAAGGTCTGTTTATGTAAAGAGCTGTGAGTAGCTACAATGTAGCTCAGAGGTAAAACTTTTGCCTCCTGGCACAAGGGTCCTCGGTTCAAATCCCTGCGGGAAACCCAAAAACCCTGTGGATTGTATTTCTCTTGATCAATGCACAGACCTCATTGAGGTTTCTTTTTTTTCATTTATTTTCACTGTTTGACTAATTACTAAGGAGTACAGAGGATGGGAGTAGAATGACAGCACCTGGGCGTTGAACACTTAGTAGCTGCCTGAGAGGAGAGTTGATGTCTGAGCATGTGCGGCCAGGATTGAGGAGCTCTCAGCCCTGGACATATCCCCTGGAAACGAGCTGTAAACAATGGATCACAAAGGAGCAGCTAAAAACAAAAACGGTCCAGAATTTTTTAATAATAATGAATGGTGAAAATGTTTATTATTTCATTTACAAACTTCTCACGTCAATTTTACTTCATGGCAAAACCCCTTTAATGGAAAATCCGTGTAGTGGATTTTCCGCCGAGTGGTTTTTCAGACTGCCGGTGGTCTGATAAACATAGAACATGTTCATTCTTCCTTCCGGTTTTCGAACGTAAGATGAACAAGTCTGTGTGAAAGGGGAGGGCTTTTCTACGCAAACCGCAGAGAAAAGCCCTCCCCCTGCGGCCGTGTAAATGGCATGATATACCGACCATTATTTGTCCTGTGCCGTGTGAACGGCCCCGCAATGGTAAGACTTGAAACATGGTTGCAGATAGCAAATGAATAAATACAATTTAAAAAGACAGTTAGATAGATTTAATGGGAAGTGACACTGACCTGGGTGTAAGAATGTGGCTATCATGATAGGTGAGGGTCAGGTAGATAAACAGGAAAGAGAAGAGTGTAAAAGTATATAGAATACAAGTGTCCAACATGAGCCAAAGTCATTGTGATCAGATACCCAATACATTTTATAAGTTAAAAAGTTTTTGAGCTCCATAGCACTGTGACTGATTATTTCATAAAAAATTCCTTCAAAGCATCCATAAAAAGGCATTTTTGGCCCCCCTTTATAAACTTAGTTTCTTCCGGTAACCCCGGGAAAAAGGAAAGGAAGGGGGCAAAAAAGGAGGGGAAAAAAAACCGAAATTTTGAGAAAGGGTACCCATTTTTCCAAGTGGGGGACAAAATATTGGTGAAAAATGATACATCTAAATAAAAAGAAACCCAAACCCTTTTTGTATTCCCCCTTCCCTTTAAAGGGCCCCTTTTACAAAGGGTTTTTTTCCCAAAACTAAATTTTTGGGAAAGGAATTTTGCCCCCAAAACGGCTTGGGGTAATGGCGGGGGGGGCGCTGCCCCCCGGCCCCAAAAGAAAATTTTATTTCCACCGGGGGCTACCCCTGGGATAAAGAAAAAAGTCCCTTTTTTCTTTTTCCCCCCCCCCCGGGGAATTGCTGAGCGGGGAGGAGAGGGCGGGGAAACCATAGTTCCCCTATTTAGAAAATGTGGGAAACCGTAAAGGCGGGGGGATTCCGCCAATTTTACGCGTACGGCGCGCAATAAAAGGGTGCAAACCGTGCCCCAAAAAAGCCGTTTTTGAACGGGCCCTTTAAAAAAAGGGCCCCAAAAGTATCAAAAGCTGTAGGGAAAAAGCCCATCTTTCCCCCTTCCCTTTCCCCTAAAAAATATGTCTTTAAAATGCAAAAATGTTTTTTTTTAAAAAGGAGAAGCCCGGTACAGCTTTTTCTCTAAAAGGGAAAAAGGGAAAAAACATTTTTTTAAAATTAAACATGGCCCTTAAATTTTCCTTTTCCTGACCCTTTTGTTAAAGGGGTTTTCTCCTAAAAGGATTGTTTTTTTGTTAAAGCTTTTTTTCAAAAAAAAGTCACTTTTCAATGTGTGTCCCCTTTAAAAGTGTCCTAAACCCAAAACTAACATCCCCTCTTTTTATGGGCTCAAAAAAACTCCTCCGGTCACTAAAAGCTACAGACCTGTTTGAGTTTTCCTCATAGGCCCGCCAGTTCGGCGGCATAGCTATAAAAACCCCTCAAAAACCCTCACTGCAGGCCCCGTAAAAAATCAGTAAACCCCCCTGAATTAAAAAATGAAGCCAAGAAAACAGGACTGAGGTATGAATCGATGTATTGAAACAACCCCTTTAAGGAGCATAAGTACCTTAGATCATTGGGTTTAGCAGAGGTTTCATCCCCTCTTTCCACAGGAAAAACATGCATGCCCATCAAAACCAGGGGTAATGCTGTGGGAGAGTTTTGGAAAAAAATGGCCTTTTTTTCCCGCAGTTATCAAAACTGTAAGGGATACTTAAAATGCATAGGCTTTTAGCAATTTTTTATTTTCCAAACCCCCAACCCTTGATGTCAATCCAAAAGGATATACAACAATAGGGGGCAGGTCCCCCCTTTGGAACCCGTACCTTCCCCCCAGGGCAAGCTTTTCGCAATTCCCCACTGGAATTCCAAAGGAAAAAGTAAAGAATAAATAGAGGAACCAGAAAAAGAAAAAAGCATTTCTCTATTCAGAATTTGAGATTTCAAAGGGGGCCCTTTCTGGTGGTTTGAAACCCCACCTCATATGCGGCATTGAAGGCAAAGCCCAAACAATAAGCCCCTTTAAAAAAATTTCGTCCCCCTTTTAAAAGTTCAGGGCCTAAAAAAATGTTACATTTAGCTTTGGGTTTTAAATCTTAAAAACCCGTGGGTTTCGTTTTTTCCTTATTCACCTAAGAATATTCGGTGAACATAACTTTAGCAACATTCATTACTCAAACATGGATATTTGCAAGTTTCCCTTTTTTTATTTAACCAATGTTTGTTTTCCCCTTAAAACAAAAAATTTAAATGACACAATGGGCCAATTTTTAACCGTTTTGGTCAAAACTCACTTTTTTTTCCCATAGTTTCTATGGTCAAAAGAAGAGTTTTAGACCTAAACATTTTTTTTACATGTGGCCCCAAATTTTTTTTATACAAACCCTGAAAAAATTTTTTTTTTTACACATGGAAATGTACATATGCGCCTGCCCAAAAAATTTTTTATTAGCCCCTTTTTTATTATAGGGGGGAGTTTTTTGAAAATAAAGCCATAAAAAATTCCCAAAGGGTTTTTAAAAACAAAACAAACCTTTGGTTTTCAAATTTTTTAAAAATTGCAGAGTCATAAGAAGTTTAAAAAAACCCTGCCCTTTTCTTTTTTCATTTTTTGGTGCTTCTGCCAATACTCTTCTATATCAGTAGGATTAATTTTTTGATCCCCACAGAGAGAGTTTTACCTCAATTTTTGGGTTGTTAGACCCGTTTGGGTGTCAAACGTCCCTTTGGGTTCTAATCATTGTAAATTTATTGAGGACATTGGGATGTGGGTTCCTTTAAAAAACTTATTTCTTTTACAAAGCACATAAAAAGAGTTGGTAGGGGGGTGAAAAACCCGGGAGACAGAGATTTTTCTGTTAGGACAATGATTGGGGCCAATCCCTGCCTGATTGAAATTTTGTATGAAAAATCTTAAATTGAAATGTGGAATTTATGAATTTTTTAAATTCACTGCCCAAACATAAGCGTTTTTTACACATAAAAAGGGGTCAATAAAAATTTTTAAAGGATTAAATAGGGTAAAATTAAATCTGAAAATCCCTGTGGGTCTACTTTCCCAAAAGAAAGCTCACAGAGAAACAGATTGGGAGACGTTATCAATGAGGCAAAGAAATGTTAAAAATACAAAAGACACATAGGGCCACAAGTAAAAAAAACGGGCCCAGGGGTAAATAAGAGATGACAGCAAAAAAGTTTTAAATTTGAAATTTGAACCTCGAACCCTAATTTAGGGTTTTGGTTCGAGGTTCTATTCCAACAAAAACTCCCAAAATCCATTAAAGTCGATGGGGGGAAGATAACTTTTATACCCATACAGGGGAAGGGATAAGCTGAATTCCCAAAACCCCAAAAAATTTTAAACCCGGTACGTTGGGAACAACTTAAAAGGGAAGAAAAAATTTTTCTCTAAGGCCATGTTCACAAAAAGGGAAAATGCGGGAACCTTTAAAAAAAGTCCGTAAATTTGGGGCCCGGGGTGCGCCAATTACGGGGTGAATCCTCCCCCGAAAACTACGGGAAGGGACAGAACTTTTAAGAACCAAGGTTTTCCTGCCCCCTCCCTGGGGGTCCCAATACGCCGAGGGGGGGGAAAATTCCCCATTGAATTACCCAAGCGGGGTATCCGCCGCTGTAAAGAATTTTCCCATGGGCCGGCGAAGGGGCCGGCCCCCCGCCCCTCCCCCCCGCTCCCCGGGCCCCCCCCCGGCCCACCAAAAGGGCCCTAATTTTCGTTTCCCCCATTTTAAACCCCTGTGAACATTTGCCTTAAAATTGGGCAGAAAAAAAATTGGGGAGGCAAAAAAATTTTATTTTCCTTTCCAAAGGCTAACTGAGAAGAAAAGGGGGGGGAACAGCTTGCAAGCAGGGCCTAGTTTTTTTTTTTAAAGGGTGCCCATAGCAGCGGGTACGGGGCCCTGCACCCTGAGGGGGCCCCCAAAAACCCCCTTACACATAGGAGAATGGAGACGGTGTTATACAATTACTGACCCCCAAAATGCAAGAACAGACCTTTTGGGCCCGATTAAATTTTGCAAATCCAAGCCTCGTATAAAAATTAATCCATGTATATAGAGTAATGCATTATGTAACTGCAAAGTCACCAAATAACGCTTCTGGGGGGTGGGAAAGATCAAAAGCAATAACAAATCCCTAACTATTGATTTTATGGAGAGGAAAATGCTATCTAACTAAGAGCAGTTGTACAGTACAGAGAGTGAGCTGAACTGGCGTTCAAAAAGGGCAATACGGTGAAAATTATATAATTTTTTAATTTATTTTAAAGCGCCTTTGCCCGGGCGCTGTCATTCGGGGGGTTACAACTTTCCATAATCAAACAGTACGTTTAAGGGATAAGACAATTGGCACGACAGAGGAAGAGAGGACCCTACCCGCGAGGGCTTACAATCTAAAAGGGGAGGGGAAAAGAAGGAGGTGAGGGGCAACATGCTGTGGAGGAAGTAGTACAAGATTATAAAAAGTTATGGGCGGGCCTAAAAAAATGGGTTTTCGGTTGCTTTTGAACTGGTAAAATGGAGGGGTCGATGTGTTGGGGGCAGTATTCCAGAGTGTGGGTAAGCACGGAGAAGTCTTGGAGACGGTTTGGGGAGGCTGACAAGAGGGAGAGCAGAGGAAGGGGGCCCTTTTGAGGAGCGGAAGGTGCTTGAGGGAGATTTTTGGGGAAATTAGGGCAGGTGGGGGGAGGGAGAGGTCGGGAGAGTTTGTAGGTCATGGTTAGTAGCTTGAAATGAATTCGCTGGGAAATGGAAGCCAGTGAGGGAGGCAGAGGGAGAGGCAGAGGAGTAGCGGGGAGAGAGGGGATAAGCGGGGCAGCGATTAAAGGAGGGTTTGGAGGGGAGCGAGGGTGCTGCGGGGAGGCCCACTGAAAAGGATTTGCGTGTCTATTAACAGGATTGTTTTTAGCACCCAATGAGACCCCCTAAACCTCAGGTGACGTTTTTGGGCACTTCCTGTGCTCTGCCTGATTTGGACGGCCGCCAAAGGGGAGAAAGGGGTTTCCCCAAAAAGTGCAGAAAGGTGATCGGTTTGGGCCCCAAAAGTCAGAAAGCCCTAAAAAATGAAATGAAAAAAGGGTGTCGAACTAGAACTTTACTCGAACGAACAGTAAAATGTTCGATGGTTCGAGTTCTAAAAAATTGAGAAGTTTTGAAATTAACTTTTTAGAAGGGCGATCAACAAAAATAGCAACCAATGAGCTCCCTTTCATTTATATAGTGCCTAAAAAAAGAAAGGGGAACTCTGACAAAGGGAAAATCTTTGACCTAGACGTTTTTTATAATGTCCCCAATAGGGTCCTCCTCGTTTCTTTTGTTTCATTGGGATTTACCTTTTTTGCACTATGTCTGTATTATTTTTGGGTATTCTGTGTCTCTTTAATTGAATTCAGTGTGTGCATAAATCACGATTTTTACGTAGGACTTTATGGTTCATGTGAATTGATATACATTGGTGCGTTTGCACATGTTAACTATACTTAATCAGTGTATTGATGCTACATTTTCTCAGCCTTTTTTTTCCCAAAGACAGCTCCAGTCCATGTCCCCTAATAGGAGATGTGGACAGTTAGCATGTTTCATCAAGCAACTTCCCCACCATGGAGGCCGTGTCCCACATATTATATGACACGTTCAGAGGGGCATAGGACACCTTGATAAATCAGTATGAAAAATCAGAGCTATTGTGGTCGCATGAGAGGGAGCTGTACGATATTAGGTTTTAATGTTGTTAACGTTTAGTGTGTACTTTATTTACATAATTTAGAGTAATGCTATTTAAAAAAGGCCCTGTCCCCAGTACCGGGAGGCCGTTTTAAAAACGGGTTTTTTGGGTTTTGCAAACTTCTGAAAAACCGGGGCCCCAAAAATTTTCATGGGCCGCTATGGGAAAAATCATGCAAAAATCCCCCCTGCAAACCCCAAAAAAAGTACGGCCCTTGTCCCCACAGCACCGGTTTTTTGGCCATTTTTCAGACGGGGGTTTCGGTTTTGCAAAAACCGTTGGAAAAAAACGCGAAAAAATTTTAAGAGGCTGTTGGAAAACCATGGCGTCCTCACGCACAGGTTCTCCCCCCGGCGGGTTTTTTAGACCCCGGCCGCCTGAAAAAACATTCTACTGTTCATTTTCAGTCCACTTTTGGCCCAATATGAAAAGTGAATGTGAATGGGGGGCCTTTCCCTTTAATTTCGGAGAAAATCCGTCCCCCCCGCGGCCCGGGGTTTCACTCACAAAAACCAAACGAAAAACGGTGGGGTAAAAAACCGGGAAATTTTTCCCGTTTTCCCGGGAAACGGCCCCTAAAGGCTCACTTGATTGCTTGGTACTGATCATGCTAGTCAACTCTCCGGGTTTAGTTGTCAGACTGGTTATCCACCTTTACTGATCGGGTACTGGTTATCAGTAACGATATTGTTTGGAGAGAATTTAACATAAAAAATTGGACTTTAAACAGCCTTAAGCTTCTTTTACAGGATGTACAAAAAGTTATATCCCAAAATGATGTTTCTTTAGAAGACCCCAAATAATCTGCTGGAAGATCATTGCCCTTGATGAAGAATAATGTTTTGTAATCAGAAATATGTAATCACTGCAGCAAATCCAGGATAATCAGTCACTATTCTGAGGGAACAACTGGGTTCACAATAAGACCCACTGCAATGAAGTAGTAAAACGTGTCAGAACAGTAGTAATGGTACAGAATAGTCAAGGAGGGCTGTGATTGTACAGAAGCAATTATGGTTAAAGCCATTGTCAGCTGCCTCTAGATCAAAGTTAAAATGACCTGCTGATTTTCTTGTGGACGGTCTCTAGAGAATGATAATTAGCAGACCCGAGACTAACAACACAGATTTACCACAGCAAAAAGTAGATAATAGATAGCTTCAATGAAGCCTTTTTGGGGTAGGTCCCCCAGACAGAAAAAGATGTATTTTCAGCGGTTTTAGGATTCTAAAACTGCTGAAAATACGATCGTTCAGCCTGTCCATAGACTTTAGGAGACAAAACACAGGTCATTTTTTTTCCGACCGCTTTCTGGCACCGGCAGTTTTAGGCAACAACCTACGCAACAACTCAGGTGGTTTAGAAAATACTATATAACTGGTAAGTACAGGATGCCTGTATCCGGGAGTCTTCCCTTTCTCCCCTTAGTAGACTCAATATATATATAATACACAAAAGAAAAAAAAAAGGACTTAATACCCAAAATATAAAAAATACAAATTTTAGTGAAGAAGCAGTGGTGAAACGTACGTCGGGGCGCAGGACAGTCTGGTGTGGAGTTTTATTATCATGGGTAATTGACTTTTCACTTGTTATCTTTGGCTGATACTGTCTCTACTTTATAATTGAATGTTATTAATATATATTTACTGATTAATGTTGAGACGTATTTAGTCTTTATATTTATATCATACACTATTACCAACTCCCCTTGCCTGTTTTCGGCGATTTGTTAGTTTTGTCGTTCCTAATGTGTACATGTGTTATTGGTTTCTTACTATATATATATATTTTATTTGTTTATATATTATATTTTATATATATTCACCAATAAAATTTGTATTTTTTATATTTTGGGTATTAAGTCCTTTTTTTCTTTTGTGTATTATGGAATTTTGAGTGACATTACCCGTTTAGTATTTTTGATATACTAGATATATGGCCTAATGTATGTGTTCAGAGTTTCTTTGTCAATAAATATATAGTAACAGGGATCCATATAGGCTAAAAACCATCATTTATTAAATATGTTTTCTTTAAAACACATATATTAGATTTGTGCACAAAAGTGCTACTTGCATGTATACAGTAGATAGCACAACCACTAGAATGTCCAAAGTCCAGGTAAGTAGGCTCCAAAGATCTCCAAACGCTAGGAGTCAGGTAGTGGAGCTCTGAACGGACAGACGGGGACCGAGGTGAGCGTGCGACGTTTCGGGGAGACTCCTCCCTTTTCAACGGCAGTTTTAGGAACATGTAAAAATCGCCAGGGCCTGCCGGTTTTCTGTCGGTTTCATACAATGGAAAAAAAGGTAAAACTAACAGCAGTTTTAGCGCAAAATGTGACAAAAACCACAGTCGTGCATCGGACACAAAAAACGGTCTACTATAGGATGGTTTTTGTCCAATACTGTGTGGATCTAACCTAAGAGTTAAAGGGGTTGTCCAGCAGATTTTTTTAAAATCAGAAATAGGGCCAGGCTGGTTAGAATAAACAAAAAAGGGATACTTACCCATCTGTCCCCAGACACCGCTATTTCAGAGCTGCCCGGTAGTCTACTCCTCTTCACTGTCTGGTTCTCATCCTGACATGAAGAGGAGCAGATCATTAGGGAGCTCTGGAACAGCAGCGTTTGGGGACAGGTAGGCAAGTTTCACTTTTTTATTGTTCTTCTAACCAGCTTGGCCCAATTTCTAATTATTTTTTTTCTGCTGCACAACCCTTTAATTTATTAATTTATTTATTTTCACAACGGTTGCTGTGGTCTGTAATCTGTCTGTTAACCTTTGCTATGTTCATGGTTACACGCCATCTTCTTCATAGCTCTGTGGATATGACTTTCCATAATGCAACTTAAAGGGGTTGTCTCAATAATTTTTGATTCTCTTCCCTCAGTCCTGTTTTTCTTGGGTTTTCATTTTGAATTCAGGGGCGTGTTTA
This sequence comes from Phyllomedusa bahiana, assembly GCA_025379985.1. Taxonomy (NCBI): domain Eukaryota; kingdom Metazoa; phylum Chordata; class Amphibia; order Anura; family Hylidae; genus Phyllomedusa; species Phyllomedusa bahiana. The sequence continues at coordinate 93,818 of JAODAL010009820.1, forward strand.
CGGGCTTCTACGGGGTGCAGTAGAAGCCATCTGTAGTTAACAACCACCTGGCCCTATCATGAGGATTGAACGGTCTGTGCTATAGCGCCTGAGAAGCTGATGCACCCCATACAAGAGGGGCGTCAAATGGGTGGGGACACTGTTAATGGCATTATTGCAAAGTGATTGTTTTTGCAAGATCTTTAATATAAAAAGCAATCCTTGTAGTGAGACAACCCCTTTAATAAAACCATTGGCAGTGTAGAAAACTTGTACTGAGGATCAAGTCTGGACACCGTGCATACCATGTAATTATTTAGTATAGCATTTAGTATAGTTTAATGCTAACAGTAGTTAATTAGATTATTGTATATGTCTTGAAAACGCTTACCATTGCAAACTAAGTTTGCTCCAAGTTTTGCTAAGTTGCAAATACCAAGTAGTGCGTCACTACTGATATTTAAATTTATCATCTTTTCTATGTTTAATGTATATTTTCTTTGTGGAAATTTCCACAGGAGCCTAGTTGCATGGAAGACATGGACATATGGTGACTAAGCCGCCCATGTGTTTGACTATTTATAAAGCAAGGTATTTAATAATGTGCAATATAAAGAAGTATGAAAATGATTAAAGTCCAGTTTATGTATGCAGTATGATTTCCCAATTTATATTTGGCATTTGATAGAAAAAAATAAGACACGCTGCACCATCTCATGACAGCCAGATGTCTGCAACTAACAACTCCAACTGCAACTCCAGAGCAAAATGAGATGGGCTACCAACGTCAAATGACAGGCAACTGAAACAGAAGGACAAGGAGCAATAGTCAAAGGTCTATGTGATAGTCCAATGTCTCATAGAACCCACATAGTGGTGTTAGATAGTAGAAAGCCACCTATTTGTTATTCACTACATAGAGATATAACATTCTTTTATTTAGGTCGTCTCTCTCAGTGGCAGCTGTTATGGGTGCTAGGGGTGTAGTTATGCCCATGCACAGGGTGCAGTGTTAAAGGGGTTGTCTCATTTCAAAGTTTCATAGGATGCATGAATGAAATAATGCTGCTTTGCTCTGTCACTTCCTGAGTCAATCTGTCTGTAATTAGCATATGAGCTCAGTGTATTTCGACTTCTCTGTTGATTATATTTATTAGTCTAGATTAGCTAAATTACCTTCTCTGAGGTCCTGAGAAGCTTCTGAGCTAATGTAAACAGTAGAGTAATTACTGTCTTTTGTCTGAAAGATCAGATAACACACAAGCTCTCACACTTCCACCACGACCTGTGTGATGACGTCACTCCCTGCTATCAAATAGAACAAACAGCAGGGGAGAAGGAGTACACAGGTCGGTCACTTGGGAAACCTGAGAGCCCTCAGAAGGTGATAAAATCATTTGTAGCTCCTTAACAAAAAAAGATGAACAAAGCAATATATTTGGAAAACGTCTTCATTTAGTGTTCCCTGCAGTTTGAAAACTATTTTTTGTAGTGAGACAACCCCTTTAAGTATTATGTACATGGCTGTATTATGGATTTATGTTGTATTGATTTATAACACTCCAACCATAGACATAGGTCCTAACTGTACCTTTCTACGCCTCATTTCATGCAGTGATTTGGGATTTATGTCACAAATTCATGATGATTTCATGAAAATAAAACCTAATACACAGGTGTTCAAGAGAATATAGGGGCACACAATGTGTCTTTGGTTTAATAACATGGAAACGTAGGAATTTTGTGTGTCCCCGCATGCCACCAGCCTGTGTCTGTGCACATAGCATTGCTGTTACATTGTTATATTAGACTTTTTATTTTTTACAATTTTCATTTTTCTTAGTGTAATTGCTTTTGCAAACGATAGCAAATGAACCACATAGCAAGATATGAACTGAGAAAGGATTCAAGTGCTACTCTACAAGGAAAAATCTGCTTCAATGCTCGTGACTTGATTGCTAAAATAATATCGTAGGACTGCAAAGAGTATGAAAGTCTTATTGGTTAACAGCTTCTTTATTACATTACTTCTTCAGAGTTTGGTTACATTATGTGAAGCACTGTGGTTTGCTTCATACAGTTCTCCATTTATCTCTCTGGCAGCACATTGTATTAACAAATTTTGTGGCATTGGAAATGTTGGCACAGTGTGGGGGGGATCCTTGTTACTTTATGTAAATATCTTCTTTGGCGAGGTTTCCGGATTTGTGTACCTACTATCCTGCTTTCCATATGAATTGCCTGGTGTTTGTGCATCAAACAGGGAAGATTGATATGTAAAGTAAGACCATAATCAATCTTATGTGTCTCTTTAGCCAGAACCATCTGTCCATGATTCCAGTGTTTACTGTTATCATATGGCTGATTTGGACACTAAGGGCCACATGTATGAACCAGTTTAGGTCTAAAACTCACTTTTTTGCCCATGGGCAAAAGAGTGAGTTTTAGACCTAAACAGTTTCATACATGTGGCCCTAAATTTTAAGCATCCAAGTCAGCGTCAAAACCTCATCTGAAAAGCACCACAAAATCTCCTTTTCAGACAAGGTTTTGATCAGTAGAAGAAAAATGTTAGTGATCCAGCGATCCAATAGAATATTGTCCAATGTGTATAAAACGAGTTGCTTTATTCAAGTTCCATTAAAAAAAGAACGGCAACGCACAAGCGAAAAACAACAGGTTTTGATCAGGTTTTGTACAAGGTTTTCCAACACAGTTTTCTTTCCAAAACACCCATACAAATTAATAGCCGGGGCAAAAACAACGCCAAACAATGTGACAAAAATACGTCAAAAACTGTGCTTGGGTTTTGGACGAGGTTTTGACACTCTCCATTGATTCCTATGAGGATTTTCAGCATTCAAAACTCTTCAAGAATTGACTTCTTTTTCAGTGCCCAAAAAAAACCTTGTGTGTGAACTACAATGCAGATTTACATAGGAATGAATGAAAATTAACTGGAGACATCTTGGAGGCTTTTTTGATGCTGTTTTAGGCTACGAAAACAGCACCGAAAAACTGCAACAAAATCAGCCGTTAGGGTATGTTCACACGGCTTATTTTGACATGGTTTTGCACGAGGTTTTCGGAGCGTTTCTGCTCCTAACACCTTGCCTGAAACACGCTTCTTCAGAAGAGATTAGAGGCGTTTCTCTGTGAGGTTTTGGGCGAGGTTTTGGATGAGGTTTTGGACGAGGTTTTCACACATACAAATTAATAGTCAGGACAAAAACGTGCCGAAAAACGTGCCTAAAACGCGCCTGAAACACACTTCAAGAATTGACATGAGTCTTCTTTTTCAGTGCTTCCAAAGAAGCGTGTAAAAACCTTGTCGTGTGTGAACTACAATGAGGTTTTACATAGGAATCAATGAAATGTACTGGGGGCTTTTTGGACGAGGTTTTGAGCGAGGAAACGCTCTGAAAACCTTGTCCAAAACCACGTCAAAATAAGTCATGTGAACATGGCCTTAAAGTGGTTCTGATGATGACTATAAATCATTGTTATAAGATGCAGTGCTGGTTAATCCACAACTAGAGGAGTTCATTGTAGATCAGGCATCCTCAAACTGCGTCCCTCCAGCTGTTGGTAAACTACAACTCCCATCAGGCATTTATATAATCTACAACATTGGGAATGATGGGAATTGTAGTTTCCCAACGGCTGGAGGGCTGCAGTTTGAGGATGCCTGATGTAGATGGTCTTTCATCTTTCTATTTAATATAGTAAACTCCTTTACATGGGAACATAGTAGATGAAGTTGGGAAAAGACACAGGTCCATTGAGTCCGACCTGTTGATCCAGAGGAAGAGAAAAACTCCTGAGTCAAAAGTCAGTTGTCCTATACAACAAGAAAAATTTCAAGTATGGCAATCAGAATAAATCTCTAGATCAACGTCACATTTTTAAAATCTAATAACCATAACCTGCGATATTATATTTTTAAAGAACGGCATCTAAGCCCCGCTTAAACTTGTTCAATGAATCCACCGTCACAACTTCTTATGGCAGCAAGTTCCATAGTCTCACTGCTTTTACAGGAAAGAAGCCCGATCTATGATGATAGTGAAACCTTCTCTCTTCTAGGTGTAAATTAATGATAAATTAATAGCCCATGAAGTGTCTTTTTACCAAGCTGAATAACCCCAAGTTTAATAGCCTGTCTTGGTGCTGCAGTCCAACCCATTCTGCTCCAGCTCAGCAATATCCTTCTTATATACTGATGCCCAATACTGTACATAGTATTTCATATGTTACCTCGCCAATTATTTGGAGAGAGGCAGAACTATGCTTTTGTTCTAAGCATTAATGCCTTTTTTCAGCAACCAAGATTCAATTTTCCTGAGAGCAGTTGCCTGGCATTGGTCTCAAAATGTAAAGGGGTTGTCTCACTACATTGATTCTTCTTACCTCAGTCCTACTTTCTAGGTTTCATTCTGAATTCAGGGACGTGTTTACTGGATTCTACTAGGCTGCAGTAGAAGCCAGGTCTGTAGCTATAGCAACCAGCGCTGGCAGCCTATCATAAGAGATTGAACAGGTCTGTAGTTATAGCGACCTGAGGAGCTGATGCAGCCCATACAAGAGGGGATATCTCAGAATAGGTAGGACAATGTTAATGGACACGTATTGCAAAGTGACTTGTTTTTGCAAGATTTTTAATATAAAAAGCAATCTTTGTAGTGAGACAACCCCTTTAAGACAACTGTTCACCAAGGTTCCCAAGTCCTTTTCCACAGTGTCTTTACTCAGTAACCTTACTGTGTTGAAAATAATAAGTGCAGTAAATAGGCATTTGGTCAGTTGAAAGAGGAATGATACACTGTATAATACATAGAATGAAGTCAATATTAATCACACAAGTAACATCTCATACTTTATATTCTGTCTGTTATACTACAGCAATACTTTACTCAAACCAGCCAGGCTGCATTTGAGGGAAAAGTATGTTGAGGCTTTCCCTGTGAATCTGACCAGGTATCAGTAGAGAGGACCTCACCTGTTTATAACAGCTATGAGGGAATTAACCGGGACTGGGTCTCAGTAGTGGGATGAGGGAACCCAGCACATTTCATGCCTATTAGCCTGTACTAAATTTAGGCCATCCTCTAACCCAATAATAAAAAAAAATCAGTGTAGTCATAGCATTAAAAACCTGTAAAATACTGGATTATGTACAGAACTTGGACCAGAAAGTTACCAAGGATGTGTTGGGTTGGAAAATTTTTTTCCTAAAGTTATTTTCCACAGATCTTGCTGCTTTTTACCACAGCTTCACCACAGTGATCTCGTAACTACAGCTTAACTACAGGGTCTACAGCTCTCCGTGCCCCGACTTCCAAATGAACATGGGATAGACTTGTGTTTATACACAACAGCCAATCTGAGGAGACAGGGGAGGGAGCGCAGCAACCAGAACCAATAATGGGACAGGAGGTGTGTCTCAGACTACCTTACACTTAATCTGAACCAATGATGAGTCAGGAGGTGTGTCTCAGACTACTTTAGGCTTAACATGAACCAATGATGAGACAGGAGGTATGTGTGTCTCAGACTACCTTAGGCTGAACCTGAGCCAATGATGAAACAGGAGGTGTGTCGGGTCTCAGACTACCGTAGACTTAACCTGAAACAATGATGAGTCAGGAGGTGTGTCTCACACTACCTTATGTGAAAGGGGTTGTTTCACTACAGACATTAGTGGCATATCACTGGGATATGCCATCAATGTCTGATAGGTCCCACCTTTGGGACTTGTACCTATCTCATAAATGAGCCCCGAAACCTCTCCGTTCTGAAGAGAGAGGTGGACGGGACTTTCCCATAGACATGAAGGGGAGTTCCGAGTTTTACCGAACCCGTAGCCAGACCTTTCGGACATCAATAACATATCCTAGCAATATGCCATCAGTGTCTGTAGTGAGTCAACCACTTTATCGTAGTTTGATACACACCTCCTGTTTCATTATTGATTAAAGCTGTTGCACTCTCCTTCCCTTTGCCTCCTCAGTCTATCCCACATTCATTAGGAAGTCAAGGCATGAAGAACTGATTTCTATTATAGGATAATTATAATGTACACCTTGCTGAACCACTAATGAGAACAATATAGTTATTAGATAATTGTCACATATATACTGAGGCCTTAAACATATCACTAAGGCAACTGGCAAGATGCCTAAGATGTTCATGGATACACATAAAAAGAATACAATTCAAGGAACTAGATGCAGATAAAACTCCCAATGCACTCTATATTATGTTCTCACTGCACTCTATGGTAGGTTTCCCGCTGCACTCTATGGTAGGTTTCCCGCTGCACTCTATGGTAGGTTTCCCGCTGCACTCTATGGTAGGTTTCCCACATTGGCATAGAAAGCTAGTCAAAATTATTATGGATACCTTCCAACATTTGAAAACTGAAAAGAAGTCCATCCCTATACCTTGCGAAAGAGCAAAAATAAGTTGATATAGAATATTACCTACTCTGTATTCATATTTTTTTCTGTCTTTCCCCTTTTTAATCCCAAAAATTCCTGCAGCTAAGTCATTGAGGTTCGCTCAAAGTTTTTGTGTACTTCCCAAAATCGTCTCAATACAAAGCAGGACTTTCTTGAAATGATCTAAAAAAAAATATATATATCAGGACTTCTGGTTACATAGGCTGAAGACATTAATGTTGCCTTGCCAACCAAAAGTCAGAATGTTAAGAAGGAATGCAACATGCAGGGACTGCAGAAAGTACTGTAAGGCTAGGTCTACACAATCATTAGACAAAAAACTCACTAAAAACCAAATCCTAAAAATGTTCATAAAAATGAGTTTTTTGTCCACTGCCTGACAAAAGCTGCGTGGCGCATGTTTTTGGCCACTTTTTTTGTAGAAATGCACAGTATTATATTGAACAGCACGCAGTGCCAATCAGCTGCCTCTAAGGTAAGTAAGATATTGGCGTGTATTAAAAGAGGCATGGACTCGTGGGACAAGGATGTATAAAGCATTGGTGCGACCTCACTTGGAATATGTTGTTCAGTTCTGGGCCCCAGTTTATAGAAGAGATGTAATTGAGGTAGAGAGAGTGCAAAGACGAGCAACCAAACTTATAAGGGGAATGGAGCATCTTAGTTATAAGGAGAGGTTAGTAGAATTTAACTTATTTAGTCTTGAGAACAGATGGCTTTGGGGGGACATGATTAATTTATATAAATATATAAATGGTCCCTACAAAAAGTATGGGGGGAAATTATTTCAAGTAAAGCCCCCTCAAAAGCCAAGGGGACATTCCCTTCGACTGGAGAAAAAAGGATTCAATCTCCAGAGGAGAAAAGCGTTCTGCACTGTAAAAACTGAGAATCTGTGGAATAGCCGCCTGAGGAGCAGGAACAGTTGGGAGTTTCAAGAAAGGCTTAGATAACTACCTGAAACTAAAGAACATTGATGCGTACGTAGCCATGTAAAATTCTGGATCGTGGCTGGTGGCGGCTCTGGGGTCAGAGCTGGGGTCTCTCCTGGAGCAGATTGGTTCTTGCCTTGTGGGTTCAAGGGCATTAACCAGTGGGGAGGCTGGGCTTAAAGTCATTGTCTATCTCCCTCACCCACATTTTCCCCACCCTTGGTTGATGGACACGTGTCTTTTTTCAACCGTACTATGTAACTGTGTAACTATATTTGTGCACCAAATGCACCAAAACATGTCCGCTGCTTTACGTAGACTTCAAAAGTAAATTATCTGCCCTGCTCAGATGTTTTTTTGCAATATGTTACACAAAACGACCAAGTCTGTAGGTTCTCATCCTAATCTGGGTTTTTGGAGCACATGATGGACGTATACGGATCTACTGTTGTGAAGACTGTGACTGTGTATAGTCCTGCTCAGCACGTGACGCTTCCTCGGCTACTGCATGAGAGATGCGCTTTTTGTTGCCATGACAACCTCTCATGCCCAGAAGACGGAGCATTCCAAATTTTCAGCTCTCCTGCTGTTTGTTTCTCTCTCTGTGATGAGCAGTGTTACCAAAAATAGACATTAGTAGAGTGTTTTCTCTGTTTGCGAGGTAGCCCGTATGCCTCCACGGTGCCAGGATGTTGGGGAGAGAATGTATGCTGACCATCGTGATTGTTAATTACGAGGGTAGGTGATGCTCTTATTCTACTTTGTTGTATGCAATTGTCATTTTTGTATTTTTTTGGTCATCCAAACTCTGGACGGATCCGTCCTCATAGAACTATTATTATAAAAGATTTGAAGGCAGGGAGCATGTGATGAATACAAGCTGCTTTGATGATGGGGCGGGTTGCATTGTTGGGATGCTCTATGCGTATTTGTATCTGATCAGCGTCTGAAGATCTTTGAAGACAATGCAGGCAAATAGCTCACAGTGCTCGCTACCAGCGATCAATAAATTGCAGCACGCATCCAAAGAGGGAAATGATTGTGGCCTGGATCTCTCATACATTTCTGATTGGCAATGCCATTTATACACTTTTCACTGGGACTTTAATAAGTATTATTTATGTCCTGTATAAGCTGCTCATGCTTGTTGTTTTTTATTAATATCATTTATTATAAGTATTTTGGTCACCTCAAAAGTTGCAATACTTGTTGCAAAATTTTGTTCTTACTCCGGACCTGCATAGGAGTTTAGAATTGACAGGTAATGTTTTGTTATTCTGTAGTTTGCTGCAGTTATGTTTGTCTTGCAGTACCCTAAGTGACCTCATGGTGTGCTGTTGAGGGAGATACATGCGCACGCAAACATAAAGCAACTTTCTAAGGCACCATCTAGTGGTAGAAACCTAAATTAGTTTACATTTTCTACTTGCAAAACACATATTTGTTTGATCAATTTATGTATCACAAACCTGTTTCATGGCATCGTACAGAGATTTTGGTCATTCACTGTCCTCATTGGGGTTCACAGTTTAAGTTCCAAATTGTTCTAATTCTGGATCTGCATAGGAGGACTTTAGAATTGACACGTAGGGCGACATGTCTGAAAATTGGCATCGCTGCAGCAGTTTTTAGGTGCATTTAATCAGTGTAAAGTACGCCTGAAAGTACGATCCTTTCAAAAATCTGGTGCCCGGTATACCTTGCATAGTAAACTTACTGCGCCTAAAAAGGCTCATTGTGCCAAAAAATGCGCACTCGATGCACATAGCGTATCATTGCTAGTGTATGTAATGCATCTCGATAGGTGCATTGCATTGTGGAGGCGCATAACATATCATATGTAATGCGCCTCAATAGGTGCATTGCGTTATAGAGGCGCCTTTTTAGGTGTCTTGTTTTGATTTGTTTATCGCCATTACCGACCCCGGATCGTTACTCTTCCTGTCTGACGTCTCCACTCATGTCCCCAACTACGTCTTCTGAACCTGTTCTGACTGCCCTGACCGCGGAACACCTCACCACGTTTCTGTCTTAGGCTATGTTCACACGGCTTAAATTGGGGCGCATTTTGCCGCGTATTTAGAGGCCTACTGTGCTGTAATACGAGCCAAATGCTCCCCAGTCATTACGGTAAACCACAGTTCTCATAGAGAACTATGGATTACGCCTCCTCTCCCCGGGCATACAATATGATCGTATTGTACGCATGGGGAGATAAGTGATATGTCATTTATTCACGGGGAGAGAAGTGACGTCATTTATTCACGGCACTTACACGCTGCGAGTAATGCATTTCTATGGGCTGGAGCTGTGCGAGCTAGGTGCTTGGCCACCGCGACCGCATGGAGTACTGCCCCAATCGGCGCCGTGTGAACATAGCCTTACCTTTGGTGCTTTGCACTGACATCTTTGACCCCTGGGTCAGCTGCTAGTGCCGGGACTGCTCTGAGGTGGCACCTGGTGCTTTTAGTGGGCTAAGTCAACCTCACCACCAGAGGCTCTGTGATCAACTTAGTCACTTAGTCACACCTCTTTGGACCAAGCCCGACAAGTGGCATAGTGGGTTCACCTCCGCCATAGTTACAGACTGTATGCTCTCTGCATACTGCGAACCTGACTAAGTGTCAACTGGCAAGAAAGACGTCCATTTTACTGCACTGAAATATATTTATAATTAAAATTTTTCAAGTTTTTTAAAATCCACCTTCATGAGTAAGTGATATGGGTTCAGCACCTACTACTCCAATGTTTTTGTGATAACGGGTAACCAGCGAGGATTATTCCTGGCTATCGCTGTTTATATATAGTTTTTTGTGTTTGCCATGTTAAGTGCTAGTGAGGAGCTATCTTGAAATCTAGGATGATATGCAGACTGTGACCACTGATATGTGAGACAGTAATGAGAGAGGATGAGGGCGTCTCAAATCATTTATATTTTATACAAATACAGTGTTGAACCAGATTACTTTGGGTAAATGATTCTTAAAGTGCTCATATACATTAGATGTAACTTTAAGCGCGCTAACTTTCATGATAATGGCCAACTAATACTAATGTACAAGTGGGTCACCCAACTCGTTTTCTAGAGTAGATCTTGAAAGAAAGGGGGACCAGGCATGGTGGGTTTGTTACAGCAGGCAATAAGACAGTGCCAGTGGTGTCTGGTGGTGGTTTACTCCTCTATGCCAAAAAAATGCATACAAGCTCAATTGAATTGGAATTTTGGAGAAATAGCCAGTTGCTGAGTGAGCCTTTGGCCAGCAGCAATTTACAGTATTTGGCCACCTTTAAGTTGAAAATAGAATTATGTCATTCTTATTGCCCTTTCAATGATAGTTTTTGTAAAAAAAAAAAAAATAGCCCAGAAAAAGTGATATACAGTATATATTTGTCAAGTGATCAACACTAGGATGGCATGCTAATGTACTTCATAAATTTACTATTACAATTCGGCTTTGGCAAATTACTTGGGTGGATAAGATATGGACCTAAGTAAAATGGTGCCAGCCTGTAGCAGGACTAGAAGGAAGCAATTACTTCTAAAGCTCCCCTCCCATCCTTGAATCCTTCAGTATTGTTATAAGACCATAAATATCACCTGTTGTACTAGTGACAAGTGGTTTCATATCTTGCTTTCAGTATTGTCCACTTATAAAGGGGTAGTCCTGCACAAAAAAAGTTAATCAGAAACAGGGCCAGGCTGCTTCCAAAAACAAAGAAAAGTTATGCTTCATTTCCGGTTTCCCGCTGCTGCTGCTGCTGCTGCTCTGGAGATCCCCAACTATCTGCACCTTTTCATTTTTGGCTTCTTGTCCTGGCACACAGAAGAGGTTCCTCAGTCCATTCACCTACAATGAACCCCAATCCTCTCCTACGTGTCAAGGATGAGAACCTGAGGACCCGAGAACCCAGTAGAATAGAGGAGCGGACTGCCGGCAGTATTTATATACAGCTCTGGAAAAAGTTAAGAGACCACTGTATAGTTTTCTAAAAATCAGTATCTCTACATGTCTGGCAGCCATTCCATTCCAGTGTCAGTTGAATTCCAACCAAAGTACACCTCATTCTACTTAATGTGCTTCTGATTAGGTGATCACCTGAACCAAATCTTATTTAATGAAGGAAAGTATAAAAAACACTGCTGTGGTCTTCACAATCCTCTTGCAATAGGACAAGCCGGATGGCAAAACAAGTGCTAGGAATAGGCCAAAAGGAATTTAAATGAAAAAATAAGATTTACCATGCCAAAGGAGTTGAAAAGAAAACTCTACCTGAATTAAAAGATTAGTCTTATTGTTTCTAAAGAAATATGAACTTGTTTTCTTTGCATTATTTGAGGCCTGCTGCTGCTTTTTTATTATTTTGAAGATTTCTCATTTACTACAAATAAATACAAAATGTTTTGCTTTGAATTTTGGAGACAAGTTGTCAGTAGTTTATATAATAAAATAACAATGTACATTTTTCTCAAAAACACATACCATTGAAGAGAAAAATCAGAGTAACTGAAAATTTGGCTGTGGTCTCTTAATTTTTTCCAGAGCTGAATATATTTTTTTGTAACCAGTCTGGCTTCATTTCTGAGTAATTTTTTTCAGCCGCGCAACCCCTTTCAGGAATACGGAAGAATGTTCAAGGATTGCTGTATTTGATGGGCTTTCTATTCAAGTGAAAGCCTAGGAATCTTGATTTTCCAGGAGAATACAGTGCCATATAAATGATCCATTCCATAGCGCAGGCTCTGTGACTCTGTACCAGTTAAACCTTGGAGTCTTCACAAGCCGATGAAAAAACTCTGTGGACTGTGCTCTACTATGTGCATAAGCTTTTAGACTATGTCTCCACTGCACAGTTTTACGATCGTATTTTTGGCGCTTTTAGGATTTTAAAAGCGCCTAGAATACGATAATTTGTGCAGCTCCGTAAACTACAATAGAAAAGATGAGCTGCAGTCTCCACAGCTCGCCTTTTCTCCGCTCGTCTTCTGGCGCTGGCGTATTTTACAACATGTTGTATAATACACCTGCGCTTTTAGTTTTCTTGGCATCTTCCCATACAGTACAATTGTATGGGCGACGTAAAAAAACGAGAAGCGCAAAATGTGACAAAAACCGCAGTCATACATGCGAAAAAATGGCCGCCTTTGGCTGTTTTTTGTCCGATGCAGTGTAGCCATAGCCTTATCCAGAACAAACCCTTCTGTTCTCTAATGCTGGACATACACAAAAGATAGCTTCCAGCCAAACTCGCTCAACCAACAGCTATATCTTCCGATCCTCCTGCACCCATGCACTCTCATATGAGCATGCATGTATTCTGAATGGGAAACTCCCTGCCAGACTCCTCTGATAGCAGCTTATCTCACTGAAAGATAAGATGCCTAATCCCTATATCCCACAACATCCTCTGTCTAAGGTGAGTCAGAAGGTCACCATTGAAGTGTCATCTGGTTCCCAATTCGTCTAAAATTTATCTAATCTATAAATGGCCACATTTAGCCTCTAGGAAGTAAAAGCTAAATTGTGTTTTTTTCCAGATTTCAGCATATGCCAATATCCAGCTCCTCCCTGCAGAAAGTCTTATAAAAGCTGAAAAAAGTTTCCCTCCAGGGATTTTCACAGTGGTCTACTAAAACATTAAATATATTAAAAACCACTATTACTCACTGCCTACTAGACACATTCACCGCAAATCAAGGTCTTGGACGGTTTTCATTTTCCTTCCCAGTCCCATTTATTTATATTAGATTATTCTCAGCTCAGTGCCCACAATAATATCTTTTACTGCTATACCTTCAGCACAGCTAGATTGATTTCAGAGAAATTGGGTATTTAATTAGAAAGCATCTGCAGATGTCCCCTAGCCAGAGATCCCCAGAGCGATCCAGAAGCATCCATGGATTGGCATATTGTAGGCAGAGTCGGAATTTCTAGAGAGCATAACTAATGGGTCTGTACTCAGGCTAATTACTTGCCCTTTCTGGAATTATTACATATGTCTTCTACATATCCTCTTGCTGTGGCTCTATGCTTTCTAATATTGGTCAGGTTATGGGTGTCAGGTTTACATTTGTTTTGTTTTTTTAAGTTCTAACAGTCTTTGAATGAATAATGTTAGATACAGCAATACTGACTGTATAGTTAGTGATAGTTTGGTAGTTTACATGTTAAAGGGGTTTTGCCACGAAGTAAACTTGACGTGGGAAGCTTGCAAATGAAATAACAAACATTTTCTCCATTCATTATTATTAAAAATTCTGGACTGTTTTTGTCTTAGCTGCTCCTTTAGTGATCCATTGTTTACAGCTCATCTCCAGGGGATACGACCAGGGCTGTGAGCTCCTCAGTCCTGTTCAGACATGCTCAGACATCACCTCTCCTCTCAGACAGCTACTGAGTGTTCAAACCCCAGGTGCTGTCACTCTACTCCTGTCCTCTGTACTCCTTAGTAATTAGTCAAACAGTGCAAATAAATAAAAAAAGAAACCTCAATGAGGTCCGAAGCATTAAGAGAAACAAAATCCACAGGTTTGGTTCCTGCAGGGATTTGAACCTAGGACCCTTGTGCTGTGAGGTAAAAACTTTACCTCTCAGCTACTCACAATGCTTTACATAAACAGACCTTTCTTTGACTACAGAGAAGAAAGGCCTGGTGATGTCATCCTGCTGGGTCACATGATATGTAATTCAAACAAATAACACACGCCCCCTTCTGAGCACACAAAGCTGAAGAGCTGGATGCAGTAGGTATGAAATGAGATCGTGGCAAAACCCCTTTAAAGAGGTTTTCCAATTTTTAAAAATGGGGACATTATAGAATAGAAAAAACCCTAACCTTTGACAGATGCTGACAATGCTCTAGGCCAGTGATGTCATATTCAGTGTTTACATGACCCTGGCGCTATTCACAGCAATGGTCTCTTCCTTGATATGGCACTTAAAATCAGAGGTCTATTATTGGCTGCAGCATCCATGAGCACTATGACATCATCAGTGGGTGCACCAGGATCGGCGGTGGTGCCAGAATAAGTGGCTTTAAAAGGTGATTTGTTTATTCTCTATTTTATAACACCTCAGACTGACTGACATGCCGTTTTTAAAATTGGAAAACGCCTTTAATCTATCCCTGAGTTCCCTTAATTTACAACTGTACAATTCATATTTGTACTTTGATGATAAATGTAGCTCAAAGTTTAATATACCACATACATGTTAAATGGAATCTGTCACCATTATTTTTTTTTTTACTTATTAACTTAAAACCCTGAACCATGTTCTTTTATTCTTAGCCGTTTTTTTTATGATTGTTTTGATTTTTCAATTAATCCCCC